>WBMY01008619.1:307549-354131 GCA_013397315.1 Donacobius atricapilla
CGGCTCGGCTAACGCGGCGCCGGCCTCGGCACGGCCGCCCTGGCCCAGCCCGACTCCCGGGGCCAGCGGGGGCCTGGGCCTGGGCCCCTCCCAGCCCAGCCACGATGTTACCTCGGCCGGATCTGTGGAAAGATCTCCCAAGATTCCTGTATTTAAACGGTGTCCCAAGGGGTGTACACTTTTTACCTGATTGGCCAACTTGGCTGTCAGTTCTGAAACGGATCACCAATAGGTTTTTCTACCAGTTATGCCAAACCAATACATGGGTTTTCTCTGAATATCAGGAACAGGAAACCCTTCTTGCTGTGAGGTTGACCAAGCACTATCACAGATTGCCCAGGAAGGTGGTGGAGTGTGTCTCTGTGGAGATATTAAAAAAAAAAACCCAAACATTTGGACTTGGTCCTAAGTGAATGGGTTTAGATGTCCCTCCTTGAACAGAGGGCTTGGACCAGGTGATGTCTAGGGATCCCTGCCAACCTCCACCCTTCTCTGATTCTGTGACATCCATCTTTAATAAGCTGAAACAAATACTGTGGAAAATAAAGTCAGGGAATCATCTATGATGGATGGCTAAAAAGACTGTTGTCAGCTTTCACTCAAATAGTAAGTATACAGATCTATAACAACAGATTATTTTAGAAAATTAATCTGAAAATAGTGTGAAGGAAACACAGCACAAAAATTCAGCTCAGATAGGAGGAGAGAGGAACCAATTTTAGAAATAAGTGATGGGACCTGATGTTGCTCAGGTCAGACCATCATCACGAAAATGGGAGCAAGAAGATGCTTAGCAAGCAACTTTTGCCTGGTGCCCTCATGAAATTCATAAAACCTTTGAAAAGGTGACTTCATACTTTTACTGACCTCTGCAGATTCTGCATTTCTTGATACATCAGAGGCTTGGGAGGAGAAATGAAAAAGGACAATGCAGCAGCTTTGCAGCATCAGAGCTGCTCTGAATAATCTCTTATTTTATAAGCACTTCACCAAATCAGCTTCAAAGCAGCACAAAGAAGCCTTGAATTCTTGACTTCACTGTTTCCCCTTGCAGATCCAGCTGACAATCCAAGTGAATCCCAACTGATGATCTAAGCAAGCAGTAAATCTTTTACTGTGTGCTGCAGTTTTCTCTAGAGTCAGCATGGTTATTTTATTTGCTTTTACTTTGATTGTCTCAGCATCAGCATTTTACTTCAGCTTTTTAAATGGATAAAAAATGTAAGATATTTGTTCAGATTTTGGCTCCAAAAGATATAGAGCAGAGCTAATATTTACATATTTACATATTTACATGATGCAAAAGAAAACAATCAAAGATTATTTCTGTTGGATATATGCCAGTAGGTCAGCTCTCCTTTATAGTATTTATGATATTTAATGCCTTAGCACTTTTTCAGAAGACAAAGCATTCCAGGCCAGGCATGGGAACAGCAGCTCAGGAAGCACTTCTGTCTTATCCTTTGGAGTTTGTCAGATGCACCCAAGTGCAAAATAAAGTTTAGGCTTCTACTCAGGCTATCTATCTGATGGAGTCATAGCATCTTCTTTCCCCCTCTCAGCTTTCTAAGGGTTGAGGTATTCATGAAGGTTTTCTTTCTATACTCACTCACTCTGCCCATTAATAGAGTTACTCATACACATCCAGACACTCATCCCAGCATGTTCTTTCTCCATCTAAAATCAGCAAAGCAAGAGCCCTTCTCTTCTTCACCAAGCATGAGATGTGCCCTCTGGTGCCTGGGTACCTTGTTGGATGCAGGTGGTAGGTTCTTCCTGTTATGGGCCAGATGAAAGAGGAAAGAACAGACCATGGGCAGCAGGGCAAAGATACGCCTTTCAAAATCAGAGACAAATGGTGTTCAGGTCTGATAATGTGTGGTTTTGGTATAGAAAGTGCTCTACCACTTTCCCACCATTGCAGGATTGACTGCTAAGCCAGGAGTGATGATGTTAAATCCAACATGCTTTCTACTGCTGCACTCAGTCCAAAAACTGAGATTTAATTAAACTGCAGGACAAAGCTTTCCCTCTGCCTGGCTGTCTTGCAATCCTGCCTGCTCAATGAAGCAGGAAAAAGGATGTTGAGACTGAATAAAAACAATGCATTTTCCAAATGACAACAGCTTTTGATAAGATACTCAGCTGGTAATGAGAAATGCAGAGCAGACAGTGGAGCTTGCTGGAGGGTCAGATAAGCAAATGGACAAAACCTTTTAAGGCAGAGGGAAGAGAAATCACAGGAAGTTGTAGACAGGCAGAATTGTCAGTTTGAAAGGGCTGATAACTGAACTGCAGCACACTTTAATTCCTATATTACCTGGCATGTTTTACTAAAATTCCTTTGTAAGATTTATAAGGCTTATGAAAAGTTTAACAGCTTCCCTCGCTGGACTCTGACCCATCATTAGTTTGGCTGTCTGCAGCCACTGCTTTCCTGTCAATTAATTTGGCATAATGGTTGATCTTCTCCGAAAGAGCAAAGTATAATTTATTTGCACTGATACTACTTATTCCAGACCAAGTGAGATACTGACTGCTAATATTACTAAACCTTCAACCTCCTGATTAAAATTACAGAAGTAGAGAGCCACGTATGAAGGACTGTGAACCCAGTCAAGTGGTATGCCAAAGATTCAAACAGTTTTTTTCTTGTGGGACATCAAGTGTTACATGAAATACATGAAAATGATAGGCAATGAACAATGACAAGAAGCATTCATACCTTCTCCCAAGGTATAGCAATTCCTTTGTCCTTCTCAAGCATCACCACCTGATGGGCAGTATAGACAACTTTCATTGTGGGAATGCTGAAGTACAGATCACAGGATAGCAGTCTGAGAAATTACACTGCTGAACTCCTTTGGAAGAGGATACAGAGACAGAAATTTATTTGGGCTTCTGTCAAACTAATCCCAGAATTCTCTGCTTTTTAAGCCAAAATATTTTAACTAATGCAAAACTATGCTTCCTAAAAGACTAGATACATTAGCTCACTGGGATCTTAAAAAACACTCAGCCTGGACTATCACAAAAGCTTTACCTCAGTATTTTGTGCATTTGAAAATCTCTGCAAAATCATGTAGAAGTATGGGGTTTTTTGTGTGAAGTGCTGAAAGAAAAATCATAGCAAAACTGACAAATATTTTAGTATATCAATAAGCTTGGGGGTGTATTTTTTTTTTAGGTGTGTCAAGTGTGATGTGGTATAACAGCAATTCTGCCACTTCTATAGCATCACTCATACAGGTATCTCTAATTTTTGATACCTTGGAACAAAGCCTCTAAAAATTTCCAACATATGCTGCCCTTGGGTGTAATTATGTGACAGTAAAGGCGCTTAGAGCAAGTTAGACCAACTACATTGGCTGCTCATTTTTGGTTGCATTTAATTATGCAAACTTAGCATCATACTTGAGGTGGTTTTTGACATCAGTTCTGCAAGCACAACTGAGCATTAACCCATTTGTGACACTGGCTATGTCACAAAGCAGCTGAAACCAAATGACATTTTCACAAACTCATTTTTCATTTGAAAAGGAAAATGCATTTGGGAGAACTAAAGGATAATGCTGATTCAAAACAGGAAGGGAGGTCAGGATAGGAGACAGTTACTTAACCTGGAACAGCAGCAAAACCCTCCTGTGACTGTGTCTGCCCGGGCACTTTAGAGAAATGCATTAAGATTTCAAGGGAATAGTTAGTGCTGATTCCCTTTCACACTTCAAATAGAACTGAGTTTTGTTCATTGAGGGTTTTTTGTTTACTTGCTTGCTTGTTTGTTACTGTTCATCCTTCATTTCTAGTATGCCCCCTAAAAAAAAATAAAAACCGAAACCAACATATTTGAGACTATTATTTATTGGCGTGGGTAGGGTTCTTCTGGGATCTACTTGGTATCCACGAGATTGCTGAAGGGATATGATCTGACAGCAGACCAGTCCAGGTTTTCTTTGTTTTGACCTCTAATGCCTGATCAGTGTTCTGAAGATATTCAGCAAAGGTACAGAAAATTTCTGCTGCCGTTAAGGAAGATGGCTTAATAAATTATTTAAAGCATATAAACAACAATTAAAAAATGCCTGTAACCTAGTGGAACAGCATTTGCTACATAGGAACATCCTGGTTTTGGGTAATGATAGGCAAATTTTACAAAAAAACTTCAAATGTTATTTTGCTGTTATTAGTGTTAGATTTTTCTAATAGATCTTAATATGAATATATCAGATGATAGTTTTATGTGGAGACAGATAAGTTTGATTGCATTTACTTCCTTCAAGCAGAATATCACAATAATAAACCCAGAATATTAAAACTGGGAGTTTTGCACAAGGTAAGTCCTATCTATTTTCATTATACTAAGAAATCTATTTCTTAGAATATTTTATATTAACAGAGTTTTTGAGTTTTTTCAACAACAAGTACTTTTATTTTTTAAAATAACTATTATTTCACATATAGTGTATGTGCATACAGCTCCTGGGTTGTACAGTGTAAAGGGCACTTAAAAATTATTATGATTGTATTAGCAAAGGACAACATGAATGTTATGCAAAACCTGCCTGCTACTATTGAGCAAGTTGTACATGGCAGGATTTCATATTACCATGCTGTACAGAAGAGAAAAAAGATTCTTTAGCATTTCTGCTCCTGTAAAACTGTGTGAAACAACATTTTCAAGTTAATAGAAAACCACAAAAAACAGAGTCAGGGGTAATCTTTAAGTCAAAAGGAGGTATGGAAAAGAAATTAAATCAATATAGCACTGATTCAAATGCTGTAACCCTGAGAAAGACTGGAAATTTAACAATGCTATTTAGTTGTAAATTCTCAGATGACTGTATTATTTAGTACATGAAAATAAAATGTTTTGTTAAATTTATTTATACCTGTTTGAACTTAATGACTTCTTTAGGCATGCGTGGGTTACAGCGACAAGCATGTCATTGCTGAGGAACTTGCCAAAGTGGACAAATGCCTAGCAGACTGTGCTGACAAATTCTTGCAGCTGATGAGTCCCTGTGCCCTTGTGATGCAGCAGCTCACACAGATCATCTGACTTTTCCAGCAACTCTTTCTTCCATGGGTGGCTGGGACCCTGAGAGCAGGAACCCATGTACTTTTGTACCTTTTTTTTTCTTTTTCTTTTTCAATAAAAAGAGCTGCTCAGCATTTGGAAAGGCTTGTGCTGGAGTATTTGATTCAATATTTTTACACTGGAGACTAATTTAAAAATTCTTGATTCTACCTTTAGCAAAATCATGGAAATCACTCCTCTGTGTTAACTGGAATGGAAGATACTTCCAGGAATCAGCAGAAGAGTTTAGCACTTACCTTTGAGAAGAGCAGTAAAGTTCTGTCTTCAGAGTTGCTCATATTTATGCATTTAAATATGGTGATAGGATTTGTTTGAGTTTTGCACAATGATAACTCAGTGAATGGATTTAGAGTTGCAGGAAGAAAATTTTAGTGGCAGGATGGGATTTTGGAGGACACATAGCTTGTATCCTTCAACACATTACATTCTCTAACTTATTAATTTCTTTTAGGCTTGACTTGAAGTCTGAATTTCTTGTTTTGCATTGTAGGAGTGATTTTTCTGTTTTCCTACATTCCAATAACAACCAATCTTAAAAAGACCAGGAAGCCATTGTTATATTTTAAAATATTTGTAACTGCACCTTATGATGAGCATGATTGGTATGATACTGTTTCCTATTTAGCAGAGTTTACGATTGCAGAGACCATAAGGATTATCATTCCACCTTTCTAGAAATTTCCTTTACTGCACAATCTCTATTACATTACCCAGTTTGCCTTTTAACTACCAAGCAACAGCACTTCTGTCATTCCTCTGTGTGTGCAACATAATGTACATCACTGACAGAGAGATTTTGCTAAAAAACATAAATTTTCCCTTCTGAGTTTTGGCCCTTCTCAGAAAAAATCCTACTCTCCCCTCTTTGCTGTTGAAGCTCTTCAGTTATCCGTAGGCTGTTATCCTGTCTCTCTTTTTTCATCTCTTATCTAAGCTAAGCGTATGTTAGTTCTTTTAATCTTTCCTTATAACTTGGAAATTCTTAGACTCAAGACAGTTTTTCTTTCTTTTCTGTAAGCTTCATCTAATATTTTATATTTATGTATTGACATAATGCCCAGGACAAAATTGTATTGTGGAGGTGTCGCATTCTCAATGTCCAGTTATATGCACAGATTTAATAATTTCAAGCCACAGCACATGATTATTTGATGAATTATAATTTTTTGGGGCTTTCAGGTACTCTCATCACACCTGAAATCCAGTTTTGTTCTTCCAGTCTCTCACCTCTTTTGCCATTCCTGCTTTCATGCTTCTTTCATCTATTTAATTATATATGTATTGGTATTACAAAAAAAATCTTAACTGATTGCAACACCCAACTAAATTCTCTTAGCTTTCATTTACATTTGTAATGTTTTTAGGACATGGCTTATTATTTCTGATATGATGGGTGGTATTTATATATCCCAAGTGTCATGGACCCTGAAATTCATTTAGTTGCAGCTTAATATTTAAATAAAACTTAAAGTGAATGCAATTTAAGCGATTTAAGGTCATGTACACAAATAGCGATCTATGACATTACAGAAAATTGTTATTTCATCCCTTACCTTTCTTTGAAATATTTTTCCGTAAAAAAGCCAGTGTTTTAAGTCACTAGGTACTAGAGTAAGCAATGTGCTTTACATCAGCAAAGTGTGAGTTGAGGCAAATTGAAGTATTTTCATAAAGCTCCTCTATCACGTGTTTATTTCTCCCTATCAAACTAAAATGATCAATAGGAATTTTTGAGGAAATGTTTATTGAGCACAAAGGCACAATGACCAGAAGTCATTAATATTGAAATGCCTAATTTTGGTTGTGCTGATCTTATATTGTCACTGCCTTTTTTATCTTGCATCTTATCTATTGTCTGTGCTTTAGCACTCTTTAAGGTCAATCCTTGAATTTTACCTCTTTGGCATTTGGCCTCAATCCTCCCAGTGTAGCTTTAAAGCAGTCTTCTCTTCCTCTAAAACACACACACTTTTAGATGTCTTACCTTGCTAATTTCCTGGCTTAAATTACATGATCATAACATGCAGAACAAGAATTTCCCATGATAGGCAGGAGAAATCTTCCCCTGCACATTTTTAAGACCAAAAAATGCATCCTGAGTCCTAAGCTTCGCAGCCTCCTTAGCATCCTGCCACCTCCCATCCCTTCAGAACATGTTGTTGCATGGGTTTCTCCAGCAGCACAGGACAGCTGTCCAGTTCTTTTATTCATGGCATAACAGTCTGAAGCAACTACAGTTGGCTGCTCGATGGCTCAGAGTTCCTGTTATCCTCACAAGTATGACCTGCTGTCACTCATGTACTCAATAGCACTCCATCAAGCACTGCCATTTTCTGTGCTGCAGCAAGAGTCAACTCAGTCTCCTTGTTGTCCTCCTCTCTCTGCAAGGAGATGAGCCCTTTCCCAGGGCAGTGTTCTGTCAGAGCTTGTGAGGGACATGCAGCCCCACTGTCTCACCAGGGTGAGTGTCCATAGTTCTTGGAGCTCGTAAGTCAGTGTGGACTCTGGATGAGTCTTACAGGCTTGAATCTTATAATTTTATAAACTGAATATTTACATTCTGTCTCTTCTATCCTACATGATGTCCAAATGCAGCTATTCTTGAGAAAACTGAGTGTTAGCAAGGATATATCCTTCCACACACTCCCTGCCTTCAACTGTATAACCTGGAATACACTTCTCTGCTGGAAAGAATATTCAGGGAGACATATAAGTCAAAATTTCTTCTCTCCTAGTAAATATGAACAATATGAACAATGTCTAGTACTGAGAGCTGCCAGGCAGGCCTTTTCAGGGGCTTCTGAAAAATAATTCTGCTTTGTCCCATATCAACAATTAAATTCTTAAATTTTCAAGGAAGGAAATGCTTCTTAGGATCAGTGCACTTATCCATGGTCTGTCTTGCAGGCATTCTGAGCAGTCAAATAAACCAACCTCAGTTGCTTCAAACTGCTAGACCATGACTGGAAGATCTAGACAGCTGTCCTAATACCAGTATTTTAACAATGCTCCTCTGTGTATCTCAATCTCAAGATTGTCAGTCTTTATGTCCCATGTATCTGGGTTTATCTCTGGAAAGTTATAGATTTTTCTTGTTGGAGACATTTTTCCCATTTCTTCTCTTCTTCAAAGTATTTCTTCCATGTTAAGTACAAGGCTTAGGCTATGCAGCTGGCCTTAGAAAGAGATTAGCTGTTGCTATCCTATTTACAAAAAATAGCACACTGACCATCAGTGTGTGAAAGAGTGATTTCTACCTTTAAAAAGAAACTATATTTTCTAAGGGCCTTTGCCAAAAGTGATTTCCCCTTGGGGTGTCCCAAAAAATTTCCATTTCAAGACCAGATAGATGAAATCTCATTCACTATTTTCTTAAGCTTTATGGATTTATTGAAGCACCTGGGAGCAATTCTGTGTCCACAAGATCTGCTTTTAAGAGGATTTTCTACTAGGTATGTTGTCTTGGGTACTGTACATGGAGAAACAATGAAAGGCGGAAGAATGGATGCTTGTCTGCAGCTTTTCCTGTAAATTTCTCTTGTTTTGTTTTAGACAATACGTCTCCAGTAATTCTGCCTATACATCTCCCTTCTTTAGTTCTAACTACTTATGTAAATTCTTAAAATGAGAGGAGCTGAACAAGATGCCTAATTTAAGCTTATGTGCAGAGCATGGAGAGACAAGCAAGGGATGTCTCTAAAGATAATGCCAAAATTAAAATAAGTAAATGAAAATCCTAACAGTGCTAATAGTGATGATATCATAGTTTTCACACTGTTAACACGGTGAAGGTGAAGGCAATGAATTTGGAGGAACTGCTACAGCTTTTATCAAATTGTTCAGTTTCCATTTCCACAGAAGCCATGAGGAATTCTGCCATAAGTACCAGCAGGAGTAGTGCTAGTCTTGCAGTGCTTACTGTGGACTTTGATCCTGTTGATGCTTATGCTTAGGAATAGGCATACTGGGGCTGTGCATGAAGTTAATCACCTGTGTGAGTGCTTCCAGACAGACAATCAGATTCTGATTCTACAAATATTCATGCTTAAATTTCACTTCAAGCACAACAGGGTTCATACTTAATATGTTTTCTGTACTTTCAAAGCCTCCTGGTGAAGGAGGCCATCCCCTACACTGTGCTTTGAATTAAGGTCTGTACTTTTTTCCCTGGCTCATACTGCAATGTGCAGGGTAGTCAGGCAAAGTTAATCTTCCTAAGGGGAAATAAAAGCCAAGTTACTTTCTCATGCTTTGAACTCATTTATTTGTGTGTTGCTGCATATTTAATTTTGTAAGAAATTATAATTTATTAAACATGCAAAGCCTGACAGGGTAATTTTGCTGCTCCTGAGAGAGTATCTTCGGGTAATGATATTTCTAATAAATGGTTTCATATATTTTTCATAATTTTAATGTCAAGAAAATTTCGAACAAAGAGATTGAAATTAAAATATGGATAGATAATACTATCATATTCAAGAAAATGTGCCTGCTCAACTATCTAAAAGGATACATGCTGCCTTTAGCAAGCTATTTCTGAGGCTTTTCAATTAAAGCTGTAAACTGGTAATGATGCTTGTCAATTGACAAAATAACCTATTTCATCTACAGATAGGATTTTTTTTGTGATATAGATTGAACAAAATGAGCACATCACCTTATTTGTGGCTTTTTCACTCTTCAAATCTTCCAGAGCTATTGGCATTCTTAGTACCAAGTAGAAATATTTTCTTTGTGAATATGACATATACTCCTTTCTATCATTGCTTCCTTCTAGAGAAGTAAAGAACCACAGCGTTTATCATGCAATTCCATCTATATTAAATACATAAATTAAATACATAAATATTCCGTCTATATTAAATACATAATAAACTCTAATTAGAGATGGAAAAAGCAGATGTTATTCTTATTCCCACTGGTTTACGAATGATGAGGTGTCACAGGAGTGGTTCTCTAGGCTTTATAATCTTAATGTACTTGTTGTTGAGTGCTATTTTATTCTTATTGTCTGCTGCTCACGAATGGTCTCAATTTCATCCTGCCTAGTTATTGAGAAACACTATCAAGACATGAAGACATGAACAATGAAAAGGAAATTAGCAGCTGGCAAAAATTGCATCAGAAAAAAAATATTATTCTGTTATGACTACAAACAGTAGCATCAAATGTGAAAGTAGACTTTCAAATTAATTAGCATTTAAGGGAAATGGATTTGGGGTAGTTATCACACTGCTTTTAAGCAGCTGCGTTTACAGGTACATCTCTGCTTTCTATTCCTCATTAGAGAAAAATAAGAAATAAGTAGATGTTTCTAGTTTTAAATCTGTTCTGTGTTCATACTTCTTGACAAATAAAGACTCAGGAAAACAAACAAACAAAAAAAACCAACCAAAAACCCCACAAAAATAAAAACCAAAATGAACCAACATAAACCAGTGGTATTTCCCTGTTCCTCACAGGTCCAGTGAAAGGTACCTATTCTTCACATAAGCAAAGTGCTGTTTATTGATCCTATATATGTGTGGGAATAAGCATACTCTTCTCCATCTCCATTGCTGTTACCCTGCCAAAATCCTTTAGGATACCTCTTTGTGAGGCTACGTCCAGCCCACTGCAGCTACAAATGGATGTAGAGAGGCCAGATCTGGCACACTCTTCTTCACATCCATACCTCAAGCCCTATTTCACATACCTTTTCTCTTTTTCCCCCTAAGCCTATATAGTCCTTCCAAAGTAGCTGATATAAGTAATCAGGGTCACAGAAGGTGTGCATCAACTTCTTGGGACTTCAAGGTTTTCAGATAGTCTGAACACTAGGAGTACTAAGTTTTTATTATATCCTATTTCCCCTTGAGCATTCCAACTGGGCAAAAAAAAAGACATAAATCATTTTTTATTGTCTTCGTCCTGCGAGGATGATAATAGCTGTGAAGAGAAAAATAACAAAACTTGAGGTGGCTACACTGCTGCTATGATAAATGAGTAATCTTTGCCCATTTGCATCTACTTTCTTTAATATTTTTCACATCCAGATACTTCATGGATTGGAAGAACGATGTGGACAGCTACTTTACCATAGACGCTACTGAAGGAACCATTGCTACTAATGAATTACTGGACAGAGAAAGCACAGCACAATACAATTTCTCTGTAATTGCAAGTAAAGTTAGTAAGTATGACACAAAGTGAATTAATATGCTAATAGGGTATTTTTCTCAGAATGTAATGCTCAGGTATAAATATAATGTGAAGAGTGCTTGAATTGCCAAGAGTTAATTTAAGAAGGTTCAATGAATATAATTTTTCCCAGACTTGTGAGGATAATTGTGATGTTCAATCAGCCCTGTTTAGTAAGGTTTTGCCAGCAGACCTCATGTAACCACAGACCCCTTAGAAGGTGAAAAATCTTTTGTCAGCATGGAGAGCACAAGTGGGTGCCTTGCAGTTCTGATTTCTGATTTTGTAAGTCACTTCATTTAAAATCAGGTTTGTCAAATAGCAGGTCTGTCAATGTGCTTTTTGAAGGCAGAAAAAATTTAAGCATCATTTGATATTCAGGTAAAAAGTACTCTAATAAAGTCAAGATTTAGTGCCCTAAATGAACTAATCTGTGTGCTGCATCTCTGTTTTTGTCTCTTCTCTCTGCCCAAAATTTAATTCCTTCTTTTCTTTTCCTATGTGATTTGTGGCAGGAAAATTTTATTTCTCGTCTTTGTGTCTTCTGCATAACCTTTTTTTTTATAAGTCCCTTCTTCCACTATGTCATGTACCTGCAACTTTCTTCATTGCCATCCATGTGTGTGGCATTTCTCATTCATGGTCTTGTTAAACTGTAACTCTCATAAGTGTATCTCACGCTTTGAGTACAAGTCTTTTGGTCACTCAGCAGTTGTGCAAAGGCCACGGAATTCTTCATGTTGACATCAACAGGCTGTAGAAGAGGGTTCTGCTGTGTTTCTTATTCATTCTATGTTGTTTATGTGTCAGAAAAGGCAAGTTTCTGTAGCAAGGTACAGGTTTTCTGCAATGTATTTCTTGGCTGAGTCTCCAAAAGTTAATTCATGCTACTAACAGGAAGAGAGAGATTTGATGGTAGCAGAGATGGTATATATTATTTCAGCTAAAAAAACCCCAAATTCTCAGTCGTAGTTATCTTAAAAAGGACCACGGGTTCACTCCTCGGAACCTGAAAATATAAAGAGAACACCAGTCAAATAAACAGTTGAATTTTATCCATAGATTGGAAAAGACATACATTAACAGAGAAGCCTAAACTGTCAGAAGTAGTAGAGTCCATGGAGATACATATGCAGGTATATATTCACAGAAAATCCAGAAGAACTGTTATTTGTTTCCAGAGAAATTGAAAGGTAGGCAGATGCAGAAAGGTGTCATCATGGTCTATGTTTCATTAAAGCTTAACTATTTAGACTTGGTAGTGGGCAAAGGACATTTGAGATTTGTAATTATCTTTTCCTGCAGTAAAAAAACAGTTTTATTAAACTTTATTTTAATCTATTTATTATTCCCAAGAGTAATTAAAGATTTCTAAACCCCTGAAATTTATTTTTTCGTGCACATATATATACCAGTATGACATTTAAGCAGAGCTGTAGCAGATAGTATATATTTTGAACTCCCCAGTTATATCAATTGCTATGTTAAGAATCTGCACCTAAAACAGATGTGTTTCATTGCAGCATATCACGGAATATTTATAAGTTGACTTCTGTATGTTGTTTTCTATAATGTTAACAACAATTTCAATATCTCTGCTATACTAGTAACTGGCAAAATTTGGGAGTATAGTAACTGCCAAAACATTGTATGCAATTGTCTGATTAAGAGAGTAGAAATAAGGTGGAGGATTGAGGGATGACACACTGCACAAAAGCAAAAAATAATGGTTAGAGACGAAAAGAAATACTGAAAAAGATTTAGGGGAAAATGGCTATATTTAAAGAATTATTGATATAAAAATTGCGGTCCAGTGCTGACATAGAAACTGAAACTGTCATCCCTTATCACAGAGAAAGACACACTGAGAAGTGCCTTGACATATACATGACTGTGTAAAAAAGTGACCCAGTATTGAAATTTGCTGCATCAGCTTTCTTCAGAAAAGAGCACAGTGTTGTTATGGAAGTATTTTCGCTTCCTGGTGACCTTATCTCTCTGTAAGGACAAAATACATCTTTATAAAATAAGAATAAATAAGTAGACTCATAACTAGTAGCAGTCAGATTACGTTATTTAAAAACTGCATTGCTAAAATTTTGTTTTCTCATTGTGAGAGAATAGCAGCAGCAGCACCTCCCACACTTTTTAGGCACATCCTAATGGTCTTTCTGTAAACTACCTTTTCTTGAATTGTCCCTAAATGGAGATGGTTTTTAGCAGGAGATGGATGATTGTTCTGCAAACATGTTGATGATGAGACAGACATGAAGGCAGCTGAATGCAGAACATTCCTAACCCATTCATAGATACAAAGTTCAGGTTTTATATAAAATAAAGTGCTTGAGCAGGTGGAGGAGGTTTCAGACTCAAACTGTTTCCCCCCATTTCACTTCCCAATTTCTCTGTACTTCTTTTCATTACATGACTATATTTCATTGTAGATTGTTGTTTTGTTTCTTAATTCTTAGAATAACTCAACATCCTAGTAGCCTGAACAGTTTCTGTTTCTGAATATTTTTGATGCCACAGAACCTATTCAAACTAATAAATTAAAAATGACTCTCATTTTTTCAAGCTCAAAGGCCAGATGGCATGAAGTAGCTTATTTCTATGCTTTCTTACCTTTCAGAGGCCCCACATGTAAATCAATCCTTTAAGAGTAGTCCCTGCCCTTACTAATTCCCAGGACATGCTTGTGAATTGTCTGCAAGGCCACTGGTTACCCTAGGCCAAAACTGTACCAACAGCTGCTCTAAGAGCACAATGGCGTAAAAAAATCATAGCCCGGTGTTCAACATTCCTCCATATGCTGCCTAATTACCTAGTATGGAAGTGTTTTTTTTCTATTTTACAAAAGAGAAGATAGATAAAAGGCATAAGAGCTTCTGCTTCCTGTCCTCAAGGCATAATTTAAGGGGAAAAAAGAAAATAATAATCCTTTCTGTCCAAACCATCTTCCCAATTCAGCTATGTCTAGGCCCAAATTTTGAGAATGTTAAAGAAACCTCACCTTACATCTGAAGATGGAGTTGATCTTCTACTGCATACCATAACTGGGTTTAAGGAATCAGCGGTTCTCTTCAATAGTCAGTATCTATTTTCTCAGATACCTTGGATTCTCACAAGATCATTTTTCAAGAACTATTACAGGTTTTCTATTACTGTTATAGCTTTGAACCATTAAGATGTTGACAAATGATGGTAAGCAAGCAAGGAAAAGAAGCAGGATGGTCATTGCCTTACAGACAGGAAAAAAAAAGGAAGATGAAGTAAACTAATTAATTGATAAATTAACAACACTAATTAATTTTCCTATATCTTGCAGGCAGAATTGAAACATGACATCTGTTTCTTAATTACTAGGCTCATGACTTAACCAGTTTGTCTACTCATCTGTGCAATCTGAGTTTAAAAGGCATAAGCAGATGATTTTAGTGACTCACTCACTGATACCAGCATGTGCATCACTATTGTGTTCACAGAGTTCATAAAGACTTGATTTGGAGAGAAACGACAATCAAAAACCAGAGAAAATGGAGGTCAATGCAACTGACCTCCCTTGAGAATTTGAATGCAATTCTTCATGCTTGTTCACATCAAGTATTACAGGTCTTTGGTATTGTATATGAATTCAAAGCTGTTCACAATCTTCTTACAGTCTTCATTTATATACACAAGTAGTTAAAGTGATGTCAGTGCAAACCAGAAAGAAAATCACATAAAAAAATGAAAACCTGAAATAGGTTCATCTGAGGCTCTGGTAATTCTGTTTGCTTTCATATCTGACTTTTCCAGACCATTTACGCAAAGTAAAATTCTAGTTTGCTGAAACACTTAGGAAGAGATTTTGGCCTCTAATATGTCTTTCAAATTACCACAGAAAATAAATCAGATACCATCAGTGAGAAATAAATGTAAAAAGTGTACTCATGTCTATTTCCAGAGCACGCTATCCTTTTGTGATTTTGAGGGATAAAAAATGTCAAATCCTTTGTTAGTTTTAAAAATATATGTTGTATACTACCTAAACCGCTGCAAAAAGCAGAAAAAAGTAATTTATACGAGCTACTTCACAAAAATATGACCTAAAAGACTTCTTAAAGAAATTGACATGTCTAAGAGAAATTATCAAAATCATCTGCTATTTCCATGTACATGATGTATAAATTTTGAATACATTCACTGTTTTATTGGAAAGGCATTGTGAACATATTCCTAAAAGGATATCAACATCTATGCCTGTATTTTGGTGGTGATGCATTAGTCTCTAATCTGTTTGAAGAATGTCTCCTGTACCCCTGTTTCGCAGTGTTCTACCTTAAAGTGAACACACACACACTAAAAAACATCTAAAGCAACACCTGAATTACTCCATGAGAGTTGATGTGTCTTTTTCAGTGAGTACTGATAGGAGGGAAGTTTTAGGCCAGATTGTTTCTCCTAGTAGCTGCGTGAATTTGACCTGTTCAGGGATTTTCTGGTCTCTCTATAGAGGTCCTGCCCTCTACTGAATAAAATAACTTCTTAGTACTTTTTTTTTTTTTAATTTTCTAGTATACAAAGGAACCAATTCAACTCTGAACAAGTGATCTAGATTTCTTCCAGCTCTTCAGACACTTAAAGAATCAGTGCCTAATTCCTAGTTGCTAGACCAAACTGTGCCTTTGATTGTACTGCACAATGCCTTTCTCCACAGAGATATTCTGCAAGTAAGGATGATGATGAATTGGAAATGAATGAGAATTCAAAGAGATGTCATTTTATATTTTCTCTATTAAATATTAAATCTTTCCCTATTAAATTCATTCCCTATAAATTCAATTACAAGTGTGTAGTCTGGGTAGTGCATTTTTCAGATCTTCTAGATTCCAAACTGTGTTTATAGCATGGCCAGTTTATCTACTACTTGTAAATAGGTAAAACAAAGTTCATCTTGCAGCTAGTCCTATGTAACTAGGAAATCATTACGGAATAACTTTGGTTTTGACGGAGGCCTCCTGAAACTACTACTACATTTAGTAGTTCCTAAGAGTAAGGAGGAAATCATGCAAATTTTTTACAGTGGCAAAGTGAAGAGACTTTGCCCCTTGCTGTGTTAGTTATAAACAAAAGGAATGCCAAGGATTATACAAACTGCAAAGAAAGTGCCCAATTCAAATAAAATGAAGCGTCCATTGAGGGCTGTGAAGATGATCAGAGGGTTGGAGCATGTCTCCTATGAAGACAGGCTGAGACAATTGAGCTTTTACAGCCTGGAGAAGAGAACACTCTGGAATGACCTAACTGTGGCCTTCCAGTACCTGAAGGAAGGCTACAAGAAAGCTGGACTTTTGACAGCAGCATGAGGGAATGTCTTCAAACTAAGAGTGTAGATTTGGATTGGATATGCGGTAGAAATTCTTTACAGTGAGGGTGTTGAGGCACTGGCACAGGTTGCCCAGTGGAGTTGTGGGTGCCCCATCCCTGGAAGCATTCAAGACCAAGTTGGAAGAGACTTTGAGTAATCTGGTCTAGTGGAAGGTGTCTCTGCATGTGGCAGGGGGCTTGGAACTAGATGATCTTTAAAGTTCCTTCCCACTCAAGTGAGTCTATGATTCTATGATTCTATGATTTATTCCTGAAGACTCAAGACAACTCCTCTTGTACTTAAACATGGTCTCATGTTGTTATTCCAACACCACCCTGATTTATAACATAGATTTTTACAGTAGTTAACTGTTTCTGCCACTCATCTTAAGTGGAAAAGGGTAAAATAATTATATTTTAGACTCACCAATTATACTATTTTTCATGTATTTGCTATTTCTGAGGAGGTCTCAGCATAAAATAAAAGAGAACGTTATCTGTTTTGTATTGAACATGTTTTGTCAGACATTGCATTTGTAAGTAAACTTGTTCGTAAAATACATCTAGTGACTGATGAAGATTATCTATAGAGGAAGGACAGTGGAAAGAAACATGGTGTATACTGTTGTTTAACATCTATTTTGCACAAGAGCATTTGCTGCCTGCCAACACTTTTGCAGTTAAAGACATACCTTCCACAACATGGCCAAATAGTTGAATACTAGCTGTGCATATTTCACTGCTAATTTTAACACTGACTCTGGCTTTCACCAAGATTTTGTTTTTTTCATATCTTTCTCACTTTCTCCACCTTCTAAATTGGTATATTCTGCTTGTCTCCTTAACATCTTGAAGATTTAAACAATGGCTAGGCAATAAATATTGATTTTCTGCATTTAGTTGTAGAAAACAGAGTTCAGTTTTAATCACTGAAAGTGTTTTCCACAGGCTTAATGAAAAGTGATCTGATAAGTTTCCATCCTTAGTAACAGGCACTACTTCATTTTTTTTGTCCATTCATGTTCTGATACACATAATCATGCTGATTGATTCCTTAACCCATGAAGAGCAATGGATCAAAGTCTGGTACAAACTGATAAGAAGTTTGGTTCTGTTTTCTTCTTAGTTCAAATCAGAAATAAATGGAATTCCAGGGCTTATGGAAGTCACAGTACTGAGGTCACAAGTTTATGACAGCTTATGAGACTGGTGATGACAACAAACATAATGCTTTTCTTCTAAAATTGTTTATAGGTAACCCACTATTAACCAGCAAAGTCAATGTTATAATAAATGTTTTGGATGTCAACGAGTTTCCTCCTGAAATTTCAGTTCCATATGAGACATCTGTATGTGAAAATGCCAAGCCAGGACAGGTATTTCAAATTTGCAATACTTGCTCTTGTGCTTTTTCTTTCCTTATTATTTATAGCAGTAGAAATTTCTGGGTTTAAAAATTACACCATGGTCAGAATTCTTCTGCAAACAAAATGTCTATGTTGGAAATACATACTGGAATTCTGTTTGCTGAATGCTATGATCTATTTACAGTATATTATTTTTTATTATTATTATTTTCTCCAATTACATGGGCCTGAGGGACCCTTTACTCTGTATTTAATAGCTATGAGAGGAGAAAGAATCCCTTTCTTAAAGGGTTGTAACTGTGACAGTAGTAGTAGATAAAGTGAAACTGAAAGCCATCACTAGCATTTTAATATAAACAATAAATATTAAATATCATTAATATACAGTAAATCGTTCTAATTTTCATCAGATACGTCAAAGCAAGACCTGAGTTCTCTAGTGGTTATAGAATTCAGACTTTTTGCCTCCATTGTCCAGTGTATTAATGGAATGAGAATAATCCAGCAAGATTTCACTTGCAACAGTTTCATTTGATGTTCACTTTGCACTTCTACAAAACTGCTTCTTTTAGAAGAGTGAACTGACTTCAGAATTAATCTTGTTTCAGGTGATACAGACCATCACTGCTACAGACAAAGATTTGTCACCAGCTGGACAAAGGTTTTCCTTCAAACTGTCATCTGAGGCTTCCAACAAACCAAATTTCACAGTCCATGACTACAGAAGTAAGTTGGTTACCCATATCTCTCTTTCAGAGCAGCAGACTGTAGTTACAATGACAAATATGTTTACTTTCAATTACAGTTGTGTCTACAGACCTAACGTTTTTCTTTGACATTTCTAATTGCTAAACTCTCTAGGACTTTCATTAATATAAATTCAGGTCTTGCACCTTTTCTTATTTTTAGGGGCAGGAATTGTCAGAACACCAAAGGCTGAGATTTCCCTACAGGCCTTCAAAAACACTGCTACCTGTTTTATTTTCTTCCTTTTATCATTCAGTATCTCAGGAAGAACCCCTATGCCAATGCAGGTATACCTTTAAACAAGGCACTATTGATGTCTTGTTTAAATACTATGACTTTGATAACCATTTTCTAAGTACCCAGATATTGTTCTTTCTTGAGGATACGTAGTGCTGCAGAACAGTGAGTTCTAAATATGGACAGTGCTGCTGAAGTACACCACCCTTAGTAACTTGGAGATTTATACAACTGATATCCTTGATTTTTCTTCCAATTTTTTTCCCATAGCTGAATATTTTTTTTTTCCTTATCAACTTGAACTCTGTTAGATGGCAAAGAACAAACCAGGAGAACATAATTGATCTTTTTTTCTACTATAAGCATCTTCAAGGATGTAGTCTTGTCAAAAGACACAACTAAAACAAAATAAACAGTAGTAAATTTTCACTACTAACTACTTTAATCAAAGAAGAGAAAAATAAGTATTTGAGCTATTAGATGATCTTTAAATAAACTGTGATAGGCTTTTAATATAAATTGATTCACATTACACTTCAAAGAAAGAACATCTAAAGCCATTCAACCAAGTTCAAAAACATTTGACTGTGCGGGTTCTTAATTTTTTTAATTGCTGTTTTCAGTTTGAATTTGAGGTAGCATCAACTGTGAGATAAAGGTTCCTTTCTAGCGAATTAAGTGACTCAAGCCCTTAAAAGTGCTAGAAATGAATAATACACCAATTGAAATATAATTGCAAAACCTTTTTTTCTTAGCCTTAAAAAATAATGTATTTAAGCTATGTATATGGCCCACATAATTTTTGAAGACATGTACTATTGACATTGTCATGCAAGAGAAAACTAAAGCCCACAACATAAGCTAGCAACTATTAATTCTGAAGAAACTTCAGGAAAAAATAAATTTGAAAAAACAAACTGCACTTCTTTTCTCTTTATATATAGCTCTCCTGGGAAGCTGATACAATGAAAATGGTTTATTCCCAAACTTAATAATGACTTATATCTTTGTGTGTCATAGATAGTTAAAAAGATTGAACAGATGAGCAAGGAATTTCACTTAAGGATTTTTAAATAGAGAATATAGTGAAACCATTCATAATATTGTAGACATGAATCTTATAAAACCAAAACTATGTAGATCTAAATCAAAGGGCATACAAACAGTTTTCTTGAGACAGACAGCTCAATTGATATGAAGGACAACGTACAACAGAGTCAAACTCCTTTACTTCTGGTCTTGGAAGATTAGGGCATTACTCCTCCCTGGAACATATTTCAAGGCCCATATGGGTAGAATCTTCAGAATTACATGGCCTTATAAGATAAATACTATGTATTTCTAAATATCTTTAGGGTTTTTTTGGTAAAGATTTATGTTTAAATTAAAGTTAAAAGTTTTTATTTCTTTTTTTTCTTTCCTGTTTCTTAAAATATCCTTTAACTTCACCAAGGTTTTTATTTTTTTCAAATAATTACAAACTTTTGCTTTAAATAGAAGTCCTCTCAGGTAATTTTAACAGACTTAATTAATCAAAAGAATCTTTAAACTTAGTAAGTCTATACAGTCTTGCTTTTGTAAAGTGTGCTTAGCGTATGAGTTTTCTGAGGAAATTGTTCAAATATTATTAGGTAATTAAATTTCCCTGTTTAAACCTGTAATGTTGACACTGAGATGACTTTGGGTCTCAGTAATCTGTTAATGAAGCTTCACTACTGTATAAAAACAAGTGCAATATTCCAATAAAAAGTAGAAATCAACAAGATACAGACTTTTAAAAGCATTACTTAATATTTAAAATAAAGAAAAAGAAGAAAGATGTATGTTATTTGTTACAATGTAAGGACAAAAAATAAAAATTTTTCATTATCGATTTATAGAGGTATTAAAAAAAGATCTGTCCAAACAAAAACCCTGTCTTGCAATATCTTCTGCCTTTTATTTGCCAAAAGGTGGAGGAAGGTCTGCTCTGTGCACAATTTAGAGGTGTAATAACACCTTAATTTCACTACAGAAACCTTTTAAAAACAAGCACCATTTTCTTTTAAGTTAGCAATTATGTTAGTAACAAGCAGGTACTTTGTAAAAGCAATTTCTTTTCTATTTTTTGAGGACACAGTGTTGTTCACTGTGGTACATTTAGTGCTTCTACAAATAAAGGTGGCATTTAAAATTTTTAAATAAATCAAGAAGCCCTAATCCCCGTGCTATTCTATACAACTGAAAATCATGAGTGACCTGATACTTCAGCAGATGTAACATTCTTGTGCTGCACCCAAGAGAATCCAGGCCCCACACTTCAGAATATAACTTAATGAGGACTGGAGCGAGACAAAAGCTCAAGGTTGCCTTTCAGCAGCACTGAGATCAATCCACCATGTTAATAGAAGTGATGCCCTGGCGGAGCTGGAGTGCTTCCAAAGGGACTGCAGATCTCCCTCTTCCTACTTTGCTGGCCTCACTCTGCTCTCTAGGGGACAGCTTCCATGTGGAGTACACTGCACTGCTCATTTAAGAGACAGAATTTCCTTTTCTCACACATATCCTGTAAATTATTTTATTACCAACAGGCTGAAGAACCAGAAGCTGTCTCAGCTTCTCTAGGCTCTTCTGTGTAGAGTTCAGACACCTGCCTGTGTTCATATTCTCAAAAGAACTTTGAACAATTGAAAGGGGTCATAAAAGAGTAACAAAAAGTGTTCAAAATTAGAGAGTTAAGAGGTTGAGCTGATTGATTCTTCTCCAAGGAGGATGGAAAGACATTTAGTTGCATTGTAAGCTATTAAAGTGATCATAGGTGTTTCAGTTAGAAAAAACAATAAAAGAATATAAATAATTCTAATGCTAGAAATATGGAAAAAATAATAGAAAAAGACTAAACTGAATGTCTTGAAATCAGTTCTTAAACTTTTTACACAGTGTAGGTGATTAATCACAGAGAGAAAGAAAAAGCTGAAGATGGAAGCTGGTTTGATTCAAACTATTTGGAGACATTTTTCCTTTTCAAAACTGTGTGTAACTGAACTTGACCTGTCCATGTCTGGGTTTGATCAAAAAGGACGTGTCTGAAGACATTTTTAGCTATGCCCCTTCTCAATAGTGTCAAATCATAACATATCTGATTTTGGATATTTAGGGTTCCTTCTTATTCTTCCTAATCAGAACTCCATACCTGTATTTGAGTGTGAAATTCAGAGCCCTTAATCATTCTGCCTTGTAACAAACCTCAGAGGCATGAAAACCATCATGTGACATCTCGTAAAAAATATAATAAAGAATATGGGTGAGATGGAAAAATGGTAATGGCAGCAGGTTACTTTCATTTAGTTCTGTCATCTAATTAATTCCCTGCTAAATTAATTTTGGTTTGGCTTTTAATGCAGTTCTTTTAATCTTTAAATCATTTCCTTGCTACTTTGTTTGATTCAGGAAAAGCAGCAATAACTAACTGGGAAGAAATTACAAAGTCTAGAAGTGGACTAATTCATGGAAACTGTACTGATTTTCAAATACTCAGTTCATTTATCTAGTTATTTTAATGGGGCAGGAAAGCTAAAATGATTGCATGTTGTCCAAGTATATTATACAAAGTATAAATATGCTTAGTATTTTTAAGGAAATAAATTAGTTGATAGAGACATGATTCTAAATCCATATGCAATCAAGATCCTTTGGACCTCAGGCTTGGAATGTAGGGAGATCAGGAGAAAAAACCTGAAAAGTCTTCAGAATCATGCTTGTCATGTTTTGTGTAGGTGTTTTTTAGTTATTTTTATCTTCTTTGAAATTTAAGCTCTTAAAAGGTTTACAAGAAAAAACCTTATTGTTTAAGGCTCTGCAAAAAATAACTGTACCAGTCGGAATACAATACCTTCTGTAATGGCAAAGCATGGCAATTACATAATGCATGTTATTCACCAAGTTTTAACTATGAAATAGCAGCCTATTACTGAAGGTGATACAAGCTACAATATGAAATTAAGTACACAATAGAAATCAGCTAATGACTGTCATGTTTTACAGACAACACAGCTGGGATTGAAACCAGGAGAAATGGCTACAGCAGAAGGCAGCAAGAGCTGTACTTTCTTCCAGTAGTAATAGAAGACAGCAGTTACCCTGTCCAGAGCAGCACAAACACTTTGACTATCCGTGTTTGCAGATGTGACTCTGATGGCACCATCCAGTCCTGCAATGTGGAAGCAATCTTCTTACCAGTTGGCCTCAGCACAGGAGCTCTGATTGCAATCTTGTTGTGTATTGTTATACTTCTAGGTTAGTTCTCACAGAACCCTGCAAAGTGCTTTATTCTGATTTATTCACTAGTTACACCTAGTTTTTAACAAAAGCCATGGAAAATGTGCGGCAGTTTATTTCTAGGAGAATATCCCAGAGCACTGATCATGATCATGAAGACCATGAATCTGCTAATCCGTGCAATATCTCTTACTGCATTAAGAGAATCAGTTTTCAGTGGAACCCAAATAATTTTTTCTCTGAAATTATTTTAAGTGTCTTTCTTGAAAGATTATTTTTTCAGATTATTACTAAGGTAGACAAGCCCTACTGACAGTAACAGCAGTAAGGACATAGTAAGAACGTTTCTTTAATTCTTCGTGCCCACTTCAGCAAAAGGAGAGTGAAGAAATGGAAGAGGAGAAAATAACTGTAACACAGGCTGCTACTGGCCACATCCATATAAAGCTTCACATGAAGATTTTTATATTTCAGGCAGACACGGATTTCATCAGATGGCATTGTAATTTGTTCTACTTTATACTTAAATACTTCCTTACTAACAGCATATCCAAAGCAGTCAGTCCAATGCACTCATGTGCATCTTACTTGCAATATAGCCTTAATCAATTGCTAATGAAATAAAACCAACTTTATAGCTGGTGTGCCCCAGGCACAATGGGGGCTGCAGAAATCAGACTGAGTCTTACAGATGCTGGCCTATGCCTCGTTTTGATACTAGAGGCTTCCAAGGTCCCATGATTGTGTACCCAAAAATAGCTCCTGACACAGAATATAACATGTGGATAGCTCACTGCATTTGGATGATGCAGGTGCCACTTAAGTAAATTACTAAAGGCTCAGAGTTGCATAAATAGCTTATGAGTAAGAGTGGGTAAAAGTCAGGATTTCTGCTCTGTGTCAAAAAATTATGTTGTGAGAAAAATAATTTTTTCAAATCAGAACGAGAATGGCAGATGGTCACACTTCCCATGGAGTAGCAGTTAAAGTCACAAATACACTCATTCTGAAGAATTAAAAGCAAAACCAAACAATGAACTAAACAAAATAACTCACGTCAGTTTTTTTAAATCAAGAATAGTGCTGTCTCCTTTGCCACAATTCCAGTTAGAGCAGGATGCATACCCCACAACTTCTCTGGGCAACATATTCTACTGCCTGATGTCCTGGTGATAAAGAAGCCTTTTTTTCTTACATTTTAATGCAATTTTCTGCATTTCAGTTTGTGCCCTTTGCCTCTTGTCCTGTGACAGGACACCCCATAGAAAAGCCTGGCTCTATCTTTACTTCCATCCATCAGTTACTTATTCACATTGATAAGATCCCCCTGCTCCTTCTCTAGAATGGGCAGACCTGGCTCTCTTAGCCTCTCTTTGTGTGGCAGATGTTCCCATCCCTTAATCATCTTTGTGGTTCTGCATTGGACTCACTTCAGGGAGCCCATGTCTGTCTTGTAATGAAGAGCCCAGAATCGGGCCTAGAACTCCAAGTGTGCATAAGGAGAGCTGAGCAGAGGGCAATGATGGTCTCACTAGACCTGCTAGCAATGTTCCTCCTAATGCAGTCCCGAATGCTGTTGATCTTCTTTGACACAAGACCGCATGAATGGCTCATGGTGAACTTGTTGTCCGCCAGGATCACAACGCCTCATCTATCAAGCTGCTTTCTGGTCAGCTGGCCAATAGCATGGCCGGTATAGTATGCAGTTACTCCTCTCTCTGTGCGGGACTTGGAATTTCTATTTGTTGAACATCATGGATTTCCTTTTGGCCCATTCCCTCAGCCTGATGAGATCCCTTTGAACAGTGGCACAACCACTCTTTATTATTTCCTGAAAGCTTGCTGAGAGTGTACTCAATCCCACCATCCAGTCTATTTATGAAAATATTAAACAAAAGTAGTCCCAGTACCAAATCCTTTTGTACTTTATTAATGACTTGCCTCCATCTGGTCTTTGAAGTGTTGCTTACAACCCTTAGAGTCTCACAGTTTGGCAGCTTTACAATCTACCTCACTATCTGCTCGTATAGTCCACACTTTCTCAGGTTTTCTAAGAAGATTGTCATGAAAGGTAATATCAAAAGCCTTTCTAGAGTTAGGATAAAATTATTGTACTTTTCTCCCTTCATCAACCAGTCACCTCATTGTAGAAGTCTATCAAGTGAGTTAAGCACAGTTTCACCTACATAAATGCATTCCTGCTACTCTTACACCCCTTAGTTTCCAGAATTTTCTCTACCACTTTCCTAAAAATCAGAGACTAGTTCCTTAGCTCATTCTTCTTGCCCTACTTGAAGACAGCAGTGACACTTTCTCCATTCCTCAGAAACCTCTCCCAGTCTCCATGATATTCCAAAGATTATCACAAATAACCTCACAACGATAGCAGGGATTAACCTCATCATTCATGTGTATATCTCACCATATCCCTTGCACTGGTGTGTCCAGTTTGTTCAAGTATTCCCTAACCTGATCCTCTTCCACCAAGGATAAGTCTTTCTCATTCCAGACTTTCCCTCTCGTCTCAGACTCATGGAATTACTGAAGGACAACTTTACAAAAATAGACAAAGTCAAAGAAACTGCTGACTTATCTGGCCTTTTCAGTGTCGTTTGGCAACAGCTCCCCTGCCCCATTCAGCAGTAGGCCCACCTTTACTCTACCTTTCTATTCTTTTTTTCTGTCTTACTTGTACAAGCTTTTCTTGCTGTCCTTCATGTCCCTCCTGAGACAGCACCATGTGGGCTTTGTCTTTCCTAACCTCATTCTTGCGTGTTCAGACTGTCACTGTATATTCCTCCTGGCTCGCCTGTCACTGTTTTCAACTCTTAGATGCCTCTTTTTTTATCACTGAGTTTAGTCAAGAGCTTCTTATTCATCAACGCAGGCCTCCCGCTGCCTTTGCTTGGTTTCCTGCTCTTCAGGTTGGTCTACTGTTGAGTTTAGAGGACATGATACTTGAAAATCAACCAGCTCTCCTGGACTTGTCTTCTCTCCAGAACCTTATAACATGTAATTTTTTAAGCAGATCCCTGAAGAGGCCAGAATATACTGTATAAAAAGCTAAAGTAGGATTATTTTTTCCGTATTTCAAAAATTCCAATTTTGAAATTATTCAAATTATTTATTATTCAAAATTCGGGGTTTTTTTTGGTTTTTTGTGAGTTTTTTTCCCCTGTAATACTCTGTGGGTTGGGGTTTTGGTTTAGGTTTTTTATTCTTGTATTCAAAGTGTAAATTTAGGCTTCTTTTCTCTATTTTATTATGGAAAAGATCTTTTAAAAAATCACATCTCTGTCTCTCTGAACTAAAAACTTGAAGTCCTGTTCAATTCTATTTGTTTGCAAAGCAGACCGGCAAGAAAATTATTAGGTACTTTCTCTAGCAGTACAGCAAGCACTTAGGAAAGTTAGACTCATATGTGAAAGAGCAAATAATTTTTCATGGCTAGAGCACTGCTAAGCACTGCTCTTTTCTAAGGACAAAAGTCCCTTTGATTGCTTGTGTCTTTCAAAGAAAGATATAATGATGTGTCATCAGAGTACTAAATTATTTCTGTGCATGTCTTAACTTCAGTTGTCTCTCGTTACAGTCATTGTGGTACTGTATGTAGCACTACGGAGGCAGAAGAAAAAGGACACCCTGATGACCTCTAAAGAAGACATCAGAGACAATGTTATCCATTATGATGATGAGGGAGGTGGAGAAGAGGACACCCAGGCTTTTGACATAGGTGCCCTGAGGAATCCCAAAGTGATTGAAGATAACAAAATACGCAGGGACATAAAACCAGACACCTTGCGTTTTACGCGCCACAGACCACCAGCGGAAGATAACACAGACATAAGAGATTTCATTAATCAAAGGCTGCAGGAAAATGATGTTGATCCATCTGCACCTCCTTATGACTCCTTGGCAACCTATGCTTATGAAGGAAACGGATCTGTTGCAGAATCTCTCAGCTCTATAGACTCCCTCACTACAGAGGCAGATCAGGATTATGACTATCTGAGTGACTGGGGACCTCGCTTTAAGATCTTGGCAGATATGTTTGGAGAAGAAAGTTATAACCCTGACAAAGTCACTTAAGTACAACTACAACAATGAAACAAAAAGAAAAGCAAACCAACAACAAATTCAAAAGATAAACCTAAGCTTTATATAAGACACAATTACTTTGATTATAAAAGACACCAATTGTTTCCAGCAATTTACTACATTTGTCATTACCGTCAGTTTTGGTTTGATTTGTGAAAGAATGATAAATCCTGTAACATACACAGGTTTTTGTTGTTGTTATTTTGTTACTCTGGAATTACACTGAGACAAGCTCAGGCCTACAAGGTGCAGTGTACTGACCTGACTTAGAAAGAAGGTAGCTTTCTGGCATCACAGTGGAAGGGTGGTAGCTTTTTCGTAATTCCACTAAAGTGCCTATTGAAACTTTTATCATTTAAGTGGTAAACTGTCTGCTGTGATGGTGTTACAAAACAATTATAAATCAGACACGAACTTTAAGACAAGAAGCAATAGCAACATGCTGACTTCTTTTAGAAAAAATGGATATCACTTCCTGGAGTATCTAATGACTAGAACTGTGGGGGAGGAGGGGGGTGTGTACATTGTGTTTGGGGGTTATGTTTGTTGTCTTTTTTTAAAAGAAAACAGTATGTCGAGACATCATATTTCTTCTTCCAAAGTTTCACTGAAAATTTAAATTTTAAATGCTATTGCTCACTCTGAAGATGTAAAGCCCAAATTAAAAAGGAAAAGATCTTAGCATACATCAATGAATATTTAAAATGTTCATACAAATACTACATTTTTCCAAAATAATAAAAAGATGAAAGCAGCTATTCCTTGATGTGAAGGAAATTTCCCTTGTCTCTCCCTCTTCTTTTGAAATAAGATTATTATTAGAACATAAAAATGGAGAGGGTTTTTAAAGACTCTTATTGTATTTTTAGTACCAAGACACCTTTTCCATTGTAAGTATCACTAAAGAAGTATATGTAATGAACTCTACACCACTTTTCTCTGAAGCTAGGTTGTTACTCTGTAGGCACCATAAGCATATATAAATATAGGGGTTTTTTTGCACTGATCATCTGCTACAGTTCAGCATATCACTATATTTCACTGACACACCCACAGGAAACATTTTAGAAAACCTTTTGAGGTTGGACTCTTTCTTAATTTTGTGCTTCAAAAAATTTAAACAGAAGCAGAATGAATATATAAACCAGCACTTTTGTCCACTCTTTATGTTCATATCCATGCCTAAATGTAGCTGTGCAGATGACAGAAGTTCAGAAATGCATAAGGCATTATGTCTTGGAAGATGTCTTGCAAAACCAAAACTATTTTATGTCACTAGATCTGATGATCTAAGGCACAGACATTTTGTAAGACAATGGTTTATGGTCCCTAAAGTGCATATATCCTTATATTCTCCTTCCAAAGTCTCTTCAGTGCTATACAATCTGTTTGAGCTCTACTCACGATTAATGGCACTGCCAAGGTCAGCCTGAGTCTTTCATGAACCAGAAGTCTTTTATTCACCTCAGGTCTATAGCTTAGGTTTTGTATAGCTAAAGAATTAATAACTATCAGATATACTTAGCTCACAAGTTTGATATTAACGTGCACAAGTTTCCCTTTACCCTCTAGGGGAAATGTAAAGATATTTCAATGTTATATAAAGTAATGTCTCAATGAGACTTTGAAAGGTGCATATTATAAATGAGTTTTAGGTCATTCAGTACAATTGGCTGCATCAATAGCACAATTGGCATAGTTTCTACCAGCAGCATGCTGAGGAAGAGACACAGCATATGGTAACAAGAAAAGTTTGTGGTTTTTATTGTTTTCAGGAAAGGTATCCTATGTTCCCAAAGACAGATTAAACCAATAAAAGCTCTCTCTTCATAGGACAGGGAAGCAGATGAAGTGATGGAGCCCATTTGACAGCACAGAAATTCTCATGTGGAAGATTATATTTTAAATTTTCACACATCTTGACAGTGTATCAAAAGCAACTTGATACTGCACAACAGGCCTAAAAGAGAACATTGTAAAAAAAAAAAAAAAAGAAATATTTATATTTTCTACTAGTCACAACTGAGACTTGATTCATACAAGAGTCACACCTAATTAGCGAAGCTTCCTCGTGTAGCATGACAATGCTTCCTACCCTGTTGCCACAACTAAAACAAACATCTGACTCTGCTCATTTTCAGATGTGCGGTCCTGTAGCCAAACTCTGCTCTTAGCAACTGTTAGTCCTTTATATGCCTTCAGTAGTAAAATCAACATAGGGCAGTGTTTGACTTTGTGACGCCATGAGGCATGCTCGCTACTGAGGGAATTCTCGGTATTTGCAGTGCATACTGGCTGAACATTAGTTTTCTTGAGTAGGTAGGCATCTGTTCTAAGCTGCACAGTCTGTATGTGATTCTGACCTTGAAATGGGTGGACAGAAAATGTGATCCTTAACATGCTGCTACACACAACCTGTACGTGATAGTGAGTGGCTGTATGGTAAATTAATACCAAATTGAATATTAAGTGTATATTTTTGACGTTTAAGATATTTGTAGCAGAGATGTTGCTATCACATAGTTAATACACATCCAGGAAGATTTTAACCAAACATAATACGTAATTACTGACAAAATTGCCCCAAAAATACATAATTAAAATATTTGAAGACCATTTTTGAAGAGTGATTGAACAATTTTAATATAATAGGAGTATTTTTTTGTAAACAGTTCTGTATAACTGGAGAAATTAATTGTTTTTCATTTATTCATAAGATGGGATTCAGGAAATTTGTGTTTAATTCCATGTTCTTTCACTCCCTTTCTAGAAGATGCTTGTCAGGATTTTAACATCTTATTTTTTAAAAGATAATTAGAGAAATATGAAATTTACAAGAATTAAAATATGTCAAGGCATCTGAGATGACATGAAGTCAGTAGGATTAGGGGCCTCAGTGCACATGCAAATTGTATCAGTTAATTACTTCTGGTTTTACACGCTGTATCTTAAAAAAATTCTCTACAAACCCTTGCACAATCAAGATGTCAAAGTGGATGTCTCTCTTTCTGCCAAAACCTCAAATGCTATCAGAGTGTCAAGAAGCTAAGAAAATATATAAAAGGCACAGAATTGAGAGAATGTTTTTATTTTAATTTCCAAAAATAGGGTGCTAGTGCGTACACATTTAACATCATCTCAAATGTCCCAACAGTGCACCCCCTGCAAATCGCAGCATTCTGTAAAACACGTTCTGCACTTTCAGTCAACTATTAAAGTTACATCATAGACAAACAGAATTGAAGACGAATGTATAACAGAACATCTGAAAGGAATTTCAGGGAAGAAAGAAAAAATCTTCTCTGCCCTCTCAAGACTGAAAATGTCAATACTTAGAGAAGTTCATAGAATTTCTCTATGGAGTCAGAATATAAAAGATTGTTAATATTTGGATTTAAGACCTCTACCACACAAATCTGAAATTACTGCTATTGTAACACAGATCTGCAAAAATGACAGTGAGTCAAAGAGCAAGGATTTGGAAAGCAATGACAGTAGATTATGTCTCCTGCACAAAGATATGTTTGAATATTTCACACTTTCTTGATTTTAAATTATTTTAGCTATTGGCTGAATTTTGCTGTTCGAAATACAATCACAGTTACTGAGGATTTACTCTACGTTTTGGAAGCAGAGGTTGTTATAAAGCAAAGACCAATAAATGACTCAATAGTTTAATAACAATATTGTTCTAGAGTTAACCTTCAAAATATTCTTTCCCTAACCATAAGATTTCCATATCCACATAAACACAGCCTATCCTTTGCACTGCTAAAAATTTGGTTCTGCAGATGCTATATTCATACTAGGCTTACCTCCTAGTTATTGATGTGAGAGTTATTAAGACTGTGTTGCTATGGAATATAAGATCTCTACTGAATGAATACAGGAAGAAAAGGTAATAATTCACTGGGTTAAAGACATTTAATATTACATTAATGACTGAATTTTACTTGTTGAGATTTGAGGCTGTACTGTTTTTTGCAGTTATATTATTACTTTTATTATGATTTTTATTATGATTTTTATTAGCATAGACATACAAATAATGTGTGTATAAAACATATTTGAGCTTTTAAAAACTTCATGAAAGCAAATAATGAAATGACCCCCAATAATAACCCTACTGAGTTGACATTTAAGTGGGAATGAAAATCAAATTTTAGATTACACTCATTCATAACCTTTTTGTAATGGAAAATCTATAATAATCTGAATCCTTTTCTGATTTAAATCAAGAATCAGATAAGTTGTCATAACAGCAGCAACCATTGCTATTTTAAGCAAAAATAAGATAAGTTCCTGGAGTTTTTTTTTTGGTGGGCAGTGTTTTTTAACCTATTTATTTAATTCATAGGCTTCTCTTATTCAGCTATAGTTTTCAACTAAAATCCCCACGTTTTGGGCTTGGGGTTTGTTTGTTTGTTTGTTTTAATCTTACTTTCATGCCTGTTTTTCCAGTCAAATTGCTTCCCAGGACTCAGGGAAATCTTATCAATGTGTATAAATACCTGATGGACGGAAGTAAAAAAGGTGGAACAAAGTGTTTCTCAGTGGTGCCCAGTGACAGGATGAGTTAATGGACTTCAACTGAAATGCATTAAATTCCATTAAAATGCAAAAAAAGAGGTGCTTTACTGTCAGGCTGTTGAACAGTGGATCATGTTTCCCATAGAAGTTGTCATGTATCCAACCTTGGAGATCTTCGAAACCCAACTGGATTTTTTTCCTGAGAAACCTGCTGTAATTGACCCTGCTGTAAGCAGGGAGGCTGGACTAGGTAATCTCCAGAGGTGTCTTCCAGCCTTATCCATTCTATGACTTGTGATAAAATCATACTTAGACTCCTTAGCTCTAGTAAGCTCAATGGCACTGGGGACCTATCTACATAAAGCAGAGTAGAATCATAGAATCACACAATGGATTGTGTTGGAAAGGGACCTTAAAGACCATCTAGTTCCAATCCCCCTGCCATGGGCAGGGACACCTCCCACTAGATCAGGTTTCTCAAAGCTACGTCCATAGTAATCATGACTTGATTCAACGAGACAGCTGAGGTAGGAGTGAAGGAATAGTCTAGCAATCTATACAGTTACTAGCAATGACAATAGGGTGGAGAGGGAAAAGTTATTTACTGTAATTTCCAGTACAAGAAGTAAGGGGTATCACAGGAAACCAGTAGATCGAAGGGTGAAATTAAAAAAACACAGATGTGGTTCTTCATGTAATGACTAGCTGAGAGAGTCATGGAGGCTCAGAGTTTACAAGGGTTGAAAAAGAGGCTGGACAAAGTGCTGAATAACTGATAGTCTTTGGGTTGCTTAATACATAGGAATCACATCTGGCTGAGCATGTTCTTGAATAGTGCTTGATTAGCATCTGGGAAGTCACATACTCTGGTTGGTTTCTTGGTGTTTTGATGGGATCTCAGCTTCTGCCAGTGCTGAGTAAAAGTTTATTACTCAAGTTAGACTAATTTATTTTCTTATTATGTTTTTATTGTAAATTTACTTGATTTTAATATCAACATTGCCTCATTTCTAATTTTCCAGATTGCATAGATAAAACAAGTTTTTCTTATTTATTACATATCACATGCTTATATGCATGCATATTTTATTATTTCCCTCAGATTTTAACCATTGTAATTGCTATATTTCCTTCAATTCTGCACACCTTATATAGACCTTACATTCTTCTTTCTTTAAAAGGTACACTAACACTGATTGCTGTTAGGGCTGATGACACAGTTTGGGTTAGTCTATATTAAAAAAAAAAAAAGTCACTTCATAAAGAAGATAACCTTTACAATATGTGTCCTCTTCTGCATGTATTTCTCTTTGTTAGCTGTCTTGGTTACTTCCCTGTGTTCCAAGAACACCTGAACAAGAGAGGGGAGAATGAAGTGACTAACTAGGAAAGGGGCTAATATTAGTCCACTATTCTGGAATGCAGACTACTGCTCTCCTGCTATGTGTCGTAATGTAAGAGGTGATTTATTGTTTTCAAATGTTGAACATTCTGCATTTATACTCAAATGCATGTTTCTCTACTGTATGCCTCCATCAAAAAGGACAAGAAGCATATGCAAAAAGGTGTATGGTGAGGAAATGAAATCATATTAAGAGAGATCACAAATAAATATGCCTAAAAACTTGTCTTATATTATTTGGTCACATGACTGCAGAAAATAGTTATATTTTTAATTTTACATTTTTAATTTTGTCCTTGGAGTTCATTTTCACAGAACAGTAAGTGAAGGCAGAGGTTACATTTAATATTATTCAAACGCCCCCATTGCCTTCAGCCCTTGCTGCTTTAGGTTGTTTGGGTTATTTTGAAGTTGGATCTTTATCCCCCCGTGTATTCATTATGTTCCCAATTGTGGATCTCGCTGCATAAGTGACTACAGCTGAAGTTTCACAGTAGAAACATCTGACCAAAAAGTAAAGGACACAAGAGGACAGATGCAGAACTGTAGTTTGGGTTTACGTAAGATGTTTCAGAATGAACAAACATCAACTTAAAATTCTGCCAACTTACATAGGCAAAAATCAGACAATGAATGTAAAAAAGAATATAGCTAACTGCAATATCAAAACCTGTATTTTCTCATTTTCTACTACAGAATGGAAAACACCTCCTCTCTGTGAAGGGAAGGAGATACAAAGAGTAGGAGTTGAAGGACTCTGGAGTTGTGATGTCCTCTTTTTGTTTTTATGGCTATTTGTATTTAACACTGTTTTGTATATATATATAACAAGCTAAATTTCTTAGCTCAATTTTGTTTCTTAGCCTTAAATTAAGAAAAGTATGTTCTATGAAATGAAGGGGGATTTGTCAGCAACAAATGAAATATAAATGTTTCAAATGCAATAAAGCAAGATATTCATCTTCAGTTCATCAAAGGAGAAATCTGAGAACAGAAATTCAGTTTATCTTTTTTCAGGTTTGATGAATTTAACTCACCAATGAATGATTATTGCTTCTAGTAATGCTGTCCCAAAATCGGTAAGTGCTGCATTTTTCTTTCTAGGACTAATTTTTTATAATTGCAATTCTGTTTATTTAAATTGAAATTTCATATCATATACATTAGTTTTTGTGCTTGATCCAAATTATATGATTGAAAATGCTTAATATCATATGTAGTTAAGAGAGCACGGTAAGTAACTTACGAAGAATGATTTAATGAAACAATTTGCTGACCAGAGATGGTCAAAGACAGATACTGATCTGTCTGAACTGCTGCCTGTATGGAATATTGTACTTTGGTATCCAAGCTGACAGCAGTGCTTGAGTTCTCTCTTGATGGTTATGGAGAGGAGAACACTCTCCTAGGGCTCAGATTTAATGAAACAGTGTCTTGAAAATTCTGTGTAATTGCTCTAGAAAATTGTCGCCATGAGCAGAGTGAGATCCCCATATCAAATACTCAGCACAGAGGAAACTTAAGTATGTGGGAAAATCTAGGTGGGACCATCTTCCCCTTGAAATGATCTGCAAAGGACTGTAAGGCACAATATTTTCCTTATAAATGGCTTCCACTTCTGTTCTGTAATTCAGAGACCATGCATGCATTTGCACTAAAGCATTTCAAGATTAAATAAAACAGCCTAACAGGGATCAGAAAAAAAATATTGCAAACCAAAATTATTCTCTCCCTTTTCTTCCGAGTCTCTGAGCTGACCACAGTGGTTTGGGGGACAGAACAGGTAGAGGAAAGTCGGATAACTCATGAAAGAAGTTAAAGACGGTTTTAAAAGTGAATGAAAGAGAAAAGGAGTGGAAAAAACATATACCAAAGCCAAATGATGAACTCAGCTCCTCTTCCTACATGGAGACCAATGCTTAGCCAGTCTGAAAACAAAGACTGCCTCCAAAAAAACCTTCCCCTCCAGCTTTGTTGCTGAGCATGACACCGTATGGCATGGAATATCCCTTTGGCCAGCTGAGGTAATCTGGTCTGTCTGTGTCTCCTCCCAAAGTCTTGTGTATCTCCAACCTCTTCACTGGAGTGGCAGAACAGGGAAAGTAAAACTCTGACTGCTCAGCAATAGCCAGAAGATTTGCAATTATCAGTGCTGCTTTGCTCACAGGAGCAAAGGGTTGCTATGAGGAAACCTAACACCATCCCAGCTAGACCCAGCACAGCCTCCAAAAGGGTGGTGAAGAACAGCTAATCTGAAACTTCTCACAGACACCTACCTACCATACATGACTTTGTTTACACACAGTTGAAAACATGCTCTGAAGAGTATTTTTCCTCCCAAGATTGTGCCAGGTTCTCAGAGGAGAAGTTGTGCACAGGCTTTCTTTACTAACCAGGGTACGTTTTCTGTGGAGAATTTTCAGGTCAGGTAGAAAGCCAGAGACAGTGCTAACATATCTACATTCTGCTGAAATGCAGGAGGAAATCCTCTCTTTTCTAAGTCATCAGACGGAATCCTATTTGCCACAACCTTAGTGTACCACACAGGCTGCAAAAGTCACTTGTCGAAATCCATCAAAACAGAAGAAAAAGCTAAGCTTGCCAATGACAAGAAACTCCCCTGTCTTCCATGCAGTAACAGTTAAAGCATGCACACAAAATTCAAGAGCCCAATTTCAAGCACTCCAAAGGTTGCAGCAAGTAAAGTATCTTGCTTCTCAAAATAGCATATTCAGGCCATTATTGAGCCCCTCACATCATCTGCTGAAACTATATAAAAATTATGTGCTAAAGAGTAGATTATTTAGCAGGCCAAACCCATAAAACATAACCCACCTGTTCCATAGGAAAGGTTAGGCAAGGCACTCTGCCCTCTGGATGCTCCTCCCACAGGTAATAATTGCCTTTTACAGGCTCAAATCCCTGGCAAACTCTTCTTCCCTGTGTGGAGAAATAATGACATTTCATTCATTGTATTTCTTCCAGGAATTTTTCTTCCTTCATCATGAAGACTAACGTGTATTTTGTAAAAAGTTTGGACTCTATTAATTAAAAATAAGTACAGGCTGGTCTTTGGATGTTTTTTAGGATTGGGACTGAAAATGCTCCAGTAGATAAGGACCTTAAAACAGAACAGCACAGGCTTGGAAAAGTAGATAAAGGATGTAACTTTAGCAAACATAATGCCAACTCAGCTCTGTAAGGCTGACAAAGCAGGAGTCATCCATTATTGGTCTTACTCAAGAGCTGGTGTTGATGAACAGCCACCTCAAATATTATGACACTGGACACTGAAGATCACCAAAGAAGATCCCAAAAGATGACGCAAGGACTTCTGACAAGGGATGTGACTATGTAAAATAAATCAATACATATACATCAAGTACACAGGGGATGACTAATGAATATGTAATCAGTGTGCATGATAAAAACTCCATTCACATGATGCTGGGGCACTCAATTACAGGAAGGATCCCCAGAGCGACAAATGCGCTACAATAAAGAATGCTCAATTTCTAATATGCAAAACTGTGTTAGAAAGTTGCTACCAGGCTGATTTTGCGTCACAGAAAGATCCTGCCAGATACATTCTAATTCCCCCTCAGAGTTTGTCTCATGCATTGGCTGCTCTGACTCACCTAGACACAGCTAACCCTGAAGTACCAAGTTGAATTTTCTCTGGCCTAGGGTTGCTTTCTGGAACCATCCATTAAAAGAAAGTAAAGAAGTTTTTCTAAGTGTGAAACAGCTCTTTTTGTCTGTGTTGCACTTGCTGAATCTGCAATATTTAACATAACTGAAGAACTTTGTTCTATTTGTGAAATGTGAAAAAAAAAGAAAAAACAACTTGTAAAAGAGACTACTGAGCATAATAATTATTTAAATCTGCAGAGGAAACTTTCCTGCCTTTCTCCTGCAATGCTCAGATACCAAGAGTTTGAGAAGAAAAATTTAGAACAAAAGGTATATCCATGAAAAATCCATGTAAAAACAGTAACCAATTTTTAATGAGCTATCAGAACACTATTTTCACTGTATGTGATAGGACATATGGGCTTTCTACATAACTACTTGAAGGTTCAAACATTTTTAAACAATAAAACTTTTTTTTTTATATATGTATATTTTTTTGCCATATGATGTGTTTTGAATGCTTGACTTTGGATGTCTTGCATTTTTTACAGTAATATAACACCTTGAACTCTATTGGAGATACTCCTGAACTGCAGTGACACAAGCTTTGTAAATTAAAATAATGGGGATTATGAGTTGAAAAATGTGTTCTGGTGTATGGAAAAAGTTTTCACTGAAAACATATATATTTTATTTTGCTAGTTATTATTTTTTAATCCATTAGATTTAATTTTAAAATTTTATAAAAGTGTGGTAGATTAGTTTGGTAACTCTAGGCATTAGCGCAGGAAATATACTTTAAACAGGAAATGTGTTTAAGGCTTCCTCAACCATGGCTTTAAAGCATTTCAGAAAGTTTTAGTATGATTCACAGAACAAACAGAAGAGAAGCCACTGAAATAAAAGAGGCACAGCAAAATAGAAAAAATTGACAGAAACTTATTTTTTACCGTCAGCATCTTTCAAAATAAATCCCATTAAAAATAGAAAAATGTGATGAAAATTTTAAAGACTATTGTGTGTCCGGATAATAACATCCATTTTTCTAACCCCAGATTTCTTACATTAAAACTTTTTTCACTTTGCATGCAGTTCACTACTCTGCTACTTTTACTACACAAGAAATAATTTTATATATCTGGATGTGGTAGTATCTAGTTTCATTTATTAAATTGTGTTTAAATAGTTTATTGATTTTTTTTACTTCCACCCAGTCATCAAGAAGTTATTTAAAAAAATATTTTATCAAATTAATTCTAAACTACTACATTTAAAACCAAATGTTCACCATTTTCAATAAGTATTGAAAATGGTTAAAGCAATTTTTAAAAATTATTAATACATTTTAATACATTGATTTCTAAGCACATGAAGGAACTTAAGAAAATGAGATCTTCATCAATCTGGCAATTACAATAGGATGAATCATTCCAATATAAAGAGACAGATTGAGATTACTCAGTTTGGTGCAAAATCAACAATTTTTTTTTGGAAACAGTCTCTTAAAATGAGGTTAAAAAGAATGAGAAGGAAATTGCTAATACTTCAAAGCCCTTGTTGGTTTAAAGTCTCTGTTAGCACCACAGAGGACTCTATCACTGAATATTTTCACAGTAGTCAGGCACAACATTTTCTCGCCTGCAATGTCTGACTGGCTGAGTCAGCATGACCGACTGAAAAATGTTATACTGTTAGGAAATTATGGTAGATGGTTGGGAAATAAACACAGGTGCAGCATTAATATGCAGCTAGAGTTATTTTCATGTTCCAGATCTCAGGTTCAGTTTATTTCACTAACCTATTTAAAGTCTCCTCTCCAGAATTATTTCCACATTTATGGCAAATTGGACAATGGATCATTTGGATACTAAAGTTCTTGTGATCTATGGGCAGCGATATGTCATCATTTCTATAGGAGGTGGCCACTTCTGTCCTGAATTACTATTATATTGATCTGTCCTGAAGTGTAAGTAGGATTATTTCTCTGCTGGTATTCTTGATCACTTAGTGGGGATCATGAAATCATTCTCTCTCATATATACCTTCCACACCCCAAAAAATCTGATTTATTTCTAGCCTGTCCACTAATTCACATTTTGGCAACAATTTGCTGAAGCACTCACCATAGTCCTGCAACCCTTATGAATCTTGATGTACAATCCATAAGCTCCTTACTGTAATTTTGTGACGTACTCTACCCACACTCCAGCTACTCACAGGCATCGAGATCCCCTTCTGCTCTAATTGTACCAGCTGTGCTCTCGCCTTTGCCTCCCTCCTGTTGCTTGATATGCTCTAAGAGGAAGAAAGTTTACAGGTGTTTCATTGGTACTGAAAAACTGCTGAATAGGGCTTCCCTAGAGCAGAACACAAATACGCATCTGAAAAATACTAGCCTCTGATAAGCAAACAGCCTTTCTTCTTTGGGACAGGTCAGATACACACCTATGTCTGAAATACAGTGTGACAGATATGCAGTCTTTTCTCTGGAAAAATGGTGGGATGCAGTTAGAGATGGTTCATGACACATAGTAAGCACAAAAGGAGTACTTTGCTGAAAGGACTTGATTCCTTCACTCAAAAGAACATCTGAGGAGAACTCCCTAAAGTACCTCATAATGTGTAAGGCAACAGTAGTGTAAGCAAAGCCACAAACTGCTTTCTGTCTGAAAAACTGGATTCTGGTTCTGATCAGTGGGAGCTGGGACTTAATGGGTAGGGGAAGGGTTCTGCAGAAAGGGTGTCTGCCATTCAGCTCTACTTGCACTGTTTGAGCATCAGTGTCACAGTTATTTGGTAAAAAGTTTATATCAACATTTATAAAAATAAAAAAGTAATGGTGTTCAACTTGTCTATCAGGATACCAGTGGAATAGTAAGAAGGTAACCACCTGTGTTTGTCTATGTGAAATAGGATCAGCACTAAGATTTCAGAAAATTGAACTATCTTGGTTGACAACTGCTGAGTGCCATATCAAAAACCAGAGCTGGTAGGTTTTATTATCTTCATTTGTAACAAATTCTTTACATTTCAGGGAAACTTCTCTCAATTTTGACAGAAATTTTGACTCATTTCATTGTGGGTAGTTATGAAATATTTTGTTTAGTACAATCTAAGAGGACTTCAGGCTAGTCATGCTTATTAATCTGAATTTTATGAAGTTCTATTTATTTTTCTTTCCTAAGTAGAACAATATTAAGTAAAAATACAGCAATCTGAAATGTATACTCCTGCCATTTAAGCTAAGATTGTGACAATAGATAGAAGGAGGTTCTCTTGGCTCAGATTACCTGAAGTTTCCATTGTGTGAATTTGTAAAGCACTGAAACAATAATAGAAACCAGGGTATTCAGATATTTTGTAAGCAATATGACAGAAAAAGCAGTTGCGAAAATTAACTGCAAACTGACTCAAAAGAATAAACAGTAGTCAAAAAATATTACTAAAGCAGTGTACCACAAGAAAAAATTCTATATTATGTACCTTAAGAACAAAGGAGAAGAGTTCTGGTTTTAATACCATGATTTAGTTCCTCTCATCCATTGTATGGATAAAACAGGCTTTATAAATCTGCTTTCGGATTCCAAAATAATGCTGGAAGTTCCTTTTGGGAGCTGTTGAACCTTCTTCATGGCAAGAGAGTGCTATAAACTCTGTCCAGTGATTACTAAAAGACTGCAGTGATGGGCTTTCTACCATCACGCTTATGATCTTAAAATTTGTCTGGGGAAAGCAGAAGGGAAGTAGGAGAATCAAGAAGGCACTCTGGTATTTTCACTTCTGTCGATGGCTCAAGCAACCCTCCCTTAGAGACTGGATCTTTGGTGCCCTCATGTGGCTCAGAGGTTTGGGAGCCCTTCCAAGGCAGGAATCGGGCCTCACTGTGCTCACACTGGACCGGGGTACTTTTGCTACAGCGCATCCAAACCTCGCGGGATCTGATGGGATGGGGCTGCACTTAGAAACAGCGCGTGTGCATAAAGAAATAAATTACACCAGGAACTATTGTGGATTCCTGTTTGACTACTTGTTTATTTTTGTTAAGATCTATTTCCATGCATTTTTTTTAATGTGTTTTCATCATAAGAGTAATATTGGATGTTGTCAATTAATTCTGAAGTAGTAAAGCTGATTATTACTACCAGTAAGAAAAAATTATTATGTGCATTAAAAATGAGATATAAAAATGGAAGTCACTGCAGGTATATATATATATATTTTATACACTAACATCAGAGATAGTAGTTTCTGCTATAATGAAGTAATTTCAGCTTGCCCAAAACTTCACAGAAACAAGAATAAAATGATCTGACAATCAAATACTAGCTAACCAAGATCAACAAGCTTGATGTCTTTTCAGGAGTACCGTTAACTGAGAGGAAAAGCTTGAATCCTACCAAAACAACTCAGTCTGATGCATATTGACACTGTAGAGGGCTTTACACACTTCAAAAGCATAAATCAGTACCACGTACTCAACAATGGCCCTCCACAGTTCCTGTATTTAATGTAATGCTTCTCCTGCTAAGTGCTCACAACTTTATTAAGAGTAATGAACTAGATTCAGCTAAGAAAAAGGTGCTGAATATTCCAAGTCAGCAAGAGTTTTGACAGCTGGCTTGTGAGTCAGATTTAACTGTACAGATTTGACTGTCCCCTGGTTTGCAGGGACAGGTTTAGTGGTGGAGGGAGTCCAGTTGTAGTTTCTGTGAAAAGCTGCTAGAAACTTCCCCATAGCTGGCAGAGTCAATGCCCACGGGGTATGAGACAGACCTGCTGCTGGCCAAGGCTGAGCCCATCAGCAGGGGTGACAGCACCTCTGGGAATGCCCTTCAAGAAGGGAACACGCTATTGCACAGCAGCAACTGCTGCCAGGGGGGAGTGAGAATATGTGAGAAGAGCAGCCCTGCAGACACCAAGGTCAGTGAAGACAGAGATGGAGGATGCGGTCCAGGCACAAAAGCAGAGATTCCTCTGCAGCCCCTAGAGATCCATGGGGGAACACAGATCCACCTGCAGCCCATGGAGGACCCCATGCCAGAGCAGATGGGTGACTGAGGCAGGACCTGTGACCCAGGAGAGAGGAGAGCCTGTAGTGGAGCAGGTTTGCTGACAGGGGTTGTGACCCTGTGAGGGACCCACACTGGAGCAGGGTGTTCATGAGGAACTGGATGCCATGGAAAATGACCCATGCTAGGGCAGTTTGTGAAGATCTGGAGCCCATGGGAGGCACTCCAGTCTGGAGCAGGTGAAGAGTGAGGAATCCTCCCCCTGACAAGGAAGGACCAACAGGGAGAACATGGGATGAACTGACGGCAGTCCTCATTCCCTGTCCCCCTGCCCCTCTATGGGAGACAAGGTACAGAATTCAAAAATAAAGTTAAGCCTAGAAAGAAGAGAGGGGGGGAGATTTTTTTTTTTTTTTTTTAAGTTTTAGGTTTATTTCTCATTCCTGCACTGGTTTGATTGATAATAAATTCAATAATTTTCCCAAACCAAGTCTCTTTTGCCCCTTACTACAATTGGTGAGTAATCTCTCCCAATCCTTATCCCTCCCCTTTCCAGCTGGGGAGGGAAGTGATATGGTTTTGATGGGTGTTTGGTATCCATCCAGGATAAAATCACCACAACTACTTAAGGCACACAATTCAGTTTAGAGTTACAGCCACCACAACTATTTGAGTTAGAACTGGCTTTCTATTCAGACACAGAGAATACAGACTTTTACTTACAAACTACAATGGACAGCTCTCTTAATACTTTGTTCTGAATAGAAGGAACTTTCCAATATTATGTATTTTAAATCCTAAGGGAAACTTGTGTAAATTTGGAAAAGGGCAAAATGTTTGATTTTATAAGAAGGGAAAAAAAATACAGGGAGAAATTATTTTACAGAGATAACATCTATACAGCAATTTCAAACACAATCTGTCTCTCTAATCCAGCCCTCTCTTTCACTTTTCTGCTACTTAAATGGATTTTTTGGCATCATTTTCCTCAAAAATATTTCATAAGCTTAATGAACCAATATGTGAAGACATTTAAAATGTCCTTTAATCATTTATATGTTATGCTGAAATAATAGCATTTATTGAGTTCTGTGAAATAGGCATAGAAACAGTTAAAATTCTGTGTATTCTGTAGTGCGTTAGCACAGGAAAATTGAATTGCATCAAAACTCCTACTAAAGAAATATGAATATGAAGAAATTCCAAGAGAAATTATTTAAATATTTACAAAGTAATATTGCCAGTATGTGAGGATAATTTCTGATGAGCAACCTTATGTTATTTACCCTGTATCTTAAAGACTTGTATATATAAGAGAACCTAGACCAGCAGAGAGTCACTGCAGAATATTTTTTTCACTGTTTCTTGAAAAGCAGAAAGCAAAAGCCATCCAATGCTACTTGCTCTGTAATTTTTTCCTGCTGTGAATAAGCAAAGGACCTAGTCTAAGCAGGTTTGAAGCATTTTTAAACTGCCAAAAAAAAATCCCTAAAATCATTATCAAACAATTTTTGTAAATGTAAAAAGTTGCAGCAACATGTCATCTGTTGTTGGAATGAGTTTTTGTAGATATTCATGAGTGCCCTCTTCTCAGGCCAAAATCTATGGTAACGTTACTTTTTTTTGACTCCCTATGAATCTGAGCTTAAAGGCACTTTGTAAGAATTTATCAGGTAACCAATGGAAAGCCAACACAGGTATCAGTGCACAGGTTTTTTGTGCATTCTAACAGGAACTGAAGTTGCCAGGCAGATACAACCTTCTCCATCTCTGACTTCCAACTGGGTAGTTTTATATAGCTGATAATAATATGTATAAATAGTTGGCAGCAAGAAAGATAGAGATGTTGGTCCCTGCCACTGAAATAATAATGATTTGTAAGAGTAAAGAAGAAAAGCTTTTGCAGACTTTCATTTTGGCTTGATTTTATAAAGTGCTTTCACATAAACTTTTTAGGCACATCAGGCACATCCCTTCAATTCTCCAAGAAAATATCCTGTTGTTAAAGGTAGCAATTTGTCCATACTGAACTGAGGCCATGAATGGATAGAAACACAGATCAAAATGACCTTTCTCAACTCTCACAAATTTTTCCTGTTTTCCATTTACCCGACTGATAAGTTGGGCTCCATTTTAGGAGTCCCACTGACTACTGTGAGACTATGCACAATAGACCAGCAATCAGTGGCTCCATGTGGGAAGACAATCTTTTGACAGATTTTACTCTGTTACAAAATCTCCTGCTGCCTGTTTTAACATGAAGGAATAGGAACTATAAGGATTACCAGCCTGAATTGAAATACAGAGATTTTTTTGAACACTCTAGGCAGAAGGAATCCAGTTGTATAGACCAGCTGGAGTTTTCAACTTTCTGCAAGCAATTATCAATGAGTCTATGTCTTCTGCATGAGAAATGACTCTGTGTGTGTGAAAAAAACAAGCTATTTGCCGCACCATAGTAAGTACTTAAAAAATTGTAAAAAACCCTGTTGTGTATGTTATAAAACTATATTCATATAAGTATTTCTATCTTTTTCTCCTCTTGTTAAAGAAGAACAATTTTGTTCCCTACTTCAGAAATTAATGAATCCATGATAAAAGTGTTTGTCAGTGGAAAATAAGATTGTCAATATACCAAAATGATGAATAACAATAATGACCTGCAGACTTTAAAGGTATAGAAAGAAGATGGATGGGGCCGGGGGGCGGGGGGAAGGAGGGATTTAATTACACATAATGCTTTCCTCTATATTCTGCTTTCTCAGGATAATTTAGTCTCCTTCCCTACTCTGAAGTGTCAGGATCCTCCAGTGACTAATGCAGCCTCATTTTAGTCCAGCTCTTTTCACGGATTATGGAGGGAATCTGAAGTGGATAGGTGGGTATCTTAGGAGTCACAGTTCAGTGTTTTAAACTAAGTGGAATAATTCTAAATTTCTGGGAACATTTTCAAAGGTTCATTTGTAGCTAAATAGCAACACCCCAAAGAAATGTCAATTGCCTTAATCCTTCTTAATTTTTTCTCTCTGTTGCAATTTCCTTATAAGTGTGACAGAAATAATCCCATGAGTGCTCAGAGTACTTTTTTTTTTTTTTTTCAATTTACTAGTATGACTATGCATGGTGCCCACCACCAGAGGCACCCATCAGACAGCCCCAGTTCTACAGTAGTAACCATGAAATTCAAACAATCTATTCTCTAATGAAAATCTTTCAGAGACTTTTTCTCCTTTCTAACTGAGAAAAATAGCACCATCCTACTTCAGAGGAAGGTGGAAAAATGTATGAATTTTTAGGAAGAACTGACCTTTTGAAATAAGAAGCAGAAACTGTTACTCATCAGTGGAAGTGCATTTTTAAAATCTATTTCTCTTTAGCTTTTCCTGATCATCAATCCCTGATTTTTAATAAAAAAAAATTAAATCAATTTTTTAAACAAAGAAAAGAGATGAACTGAAAAAAAAGAGTCCAATTTAAGAAAAACACTATGGTTATTCAAATTATTTGTTTGGAATGGTTTAGTTACGAATTAATTACTCTCTGCCTTTCCTGCAGATTTTCAAGATTCATATAAAGACCCTTTTTTTTCCACCAGAATTTTTCAGATAAACCTTGTAGGCAAGCAAGCACAAAATTACATTTTAAAGCAACTGAAATTCATGTATTTTTAAAAGCAGGGTTCCTACAAGATGCACAGACTCTTGGGCTCTGCATGAAAACAAAGACTAGATGTGTATTTACACATGTAAAAACCATAAAATATTTGTTTGGATGAATCCAGGAAAGAATATCACATATATCTGATGGGCTTAATCTAGGCTGGCATAATTTACTGCATAGTTATAACAAAATATATCAGTCTGGAAAAGCTTTCATAATCTCAGATTCCACCTACTGCCAAAAAACTTAAACATTTTATAACACAAATTACAAAGCTGCTGATTTTAAATGTTCTTCTGAAGAAAGACAGAAGGTTGCAATTAGAAAATGTTCTAGTTACACTGCAGTTTCTCTAAGAAAGAGCTTCAGCTTTCAATATTCCTACAGGAATGAAGAAGATAGTATGTTTTTGCTTGTAGTTTGTATTTAATTTTCTAAGGTCATTAATTAGAGAAACTTTTTTTTTTTCATTAAGTGTTAATTCAATCACGTGCCTATACAATGATTCATTTAAATATGTCCATCTTTACCAGAAAAATTTTAGCAGTGAGAAATAGACAACAAAATCTTGTGTCTGTATTATTGCATATTCCTTTAACATGCTTTTAATAAGTTTTATGAACTCAAAGTGTGAAGGTCAGTAGAGGAAAAGGTGAAAATGTTTCAACTTTCAGATACTATTCCGCAGTAGGATCTCACATTCACAATATAATGGAGAAGAAATGTTTAAGATATATGAGGATGATAAGCAGTTCCTTTAACTGAGTTGAAGGCTCATTTGGTGGATTAATCTGCATATGGAAATTCCCTGTATATTTTAGATATAAACCCATTTCTTGGTTTATAGTGAAGTGATTAAGACTGGGCTATTCTGTAGTACTGCTTTCATCCTTTAGTACAGTTTTCTGCACAGCAAATACTGATGAGTCTGCCTTAACAGGCATGTAGACAGTACTAGCAATATGAAATTCTTGATGGTGCAATGAAATTACCATCATAAATTAAAAAAAAAAAA
>WBMY01008619.1:354174-427341 GCA_013397315.1 Donacobius atricapilla
AAGGAAAAATAAGTAATTCTGGAATCTTTGATTTAAGGAGAGTCATCCAGTCATATGCTTACTCTGTCCCACAGCAGCTTGGAAAAGTTCTTTAAGTGTCTCTATTGATTTGTTTGTTTTTTATTTATTGAAGAATGCAATATGGATTTTGAGTGTTCCTACCATGACTAAAACATGCTATATCATTTGTTTATCTGAGAACTACAGGAAAAAAATTAGGCCAAAACATTTTAGCTGTGCTACTTTTTACTCTTTACTCTTCATGCCAACTTTCCTCATGAGTCAGCTCCCAGTCTAGATTCAGGACACTCCTTTCAAGATCTCCTATTCTGAATTACATTTTTTGAGAGTTTTACCAAGCAATGTCCTACCTTTCGCCAGGGTAGGTGTTTGGGGACTATAAGTAAAGATTATGTATGTAAGCCTTCCCCAGATTTTCTGTTTGAAGAGCTTATGGAGATACCTGACCACTGATAATGCCTGCTTTTTGGAATATTCTGCCTTTTGAAAGGGACTGTGTCACTTAATGGCAAGCCTGAAGAATGACAGGCACTCTTTTCTTCCTCATCCTCAGATTCCTATTGGCATTTTTCGAACATATCGCTGAGGGCATTATACAAGCATGTAAAGTCCTTAGTGAAAAATGTTATACTGCTTCTAATAAAGCACTGTGAAAGGTGGCAGTCCCAAGTAAACTATCTCATTACTTCAGAGAAGTGACCTTTAAGCAAGAACTGCAGTTATCTGAAAAAAAAAAAAAAAAAAAGCTCATATTTGTCTTTTGTAGATGTAAAATTCTACCCGCAAAGGAAGTTTTCATTTGATTCTAGTCAACATTTAAACCAAAAATTATTCATTTTACTATTAACACTTTAGAGAAACACAGTTTTTTGCTTGCTCAAGTAATAACCTAAGGAAATGTAATTAAGCTGAAGAATGCAGCACTCAATTATTCTCAACTATTGTTGATAGATGAAGCAGAAGTCATTTACCTCTGTCAGAAGGAATGTACTTTCTGAGGGAAAGATACTGAGAAAAGTAACATCTTAGAGATGTATAGATATACAGCCCCATTAGAGAAGACCTAGTCCCATTTACCAGCTAACCTTCAGTCTGCAGTTATTGATTTGACGGGTGGTATGCACTGTTATTCCTTTAGGGATTTATCAGCCTTGTCGCCACAATAATATAGTCAACTTCACTTGAAAAGGTGCTGAATAATGAAGAACATCACAGCAAGACATTCAGCAAACCTGAAGGGAGAAAAATGTAAACTCAACACCACTTTCACATTTACAGAATGTGAAAGAATGCTATCTAAACAATTAATTGAAAAAGGTAATAATACTGCTCAAACATAGTTATCTTGGCATTTACTGTCTGCTTTAGTTTTCATCATTCTTAAGATAAAACTTGGCACAGGTATTTATCAGAGTGTAAAAAAATAGAGGAAAGAAAATTTTCCTGTTCTCTGACAGCTTTGAAAATTATCCTCGTCTTAAATTGGTGGGAGTAGTTTAAAATTTTGTAAGGGTTGCTTGACATCAATAACAATTAATTAAGTAAAGAAACCTGAAAACTTTTTAATGCTTCATTTAGACTACTGAAATTTCAACAGTATACTATAGATAAATTGCATTTTCTAAACAAAAATTCTCGTTTAGGGAAGAGGTAAAAGTAAAATTAATGACAAAGTCAACTTTTGCAACCATTTGAAAACAATGGTTTCCAACTGAAAACTGAATTGAGAATTGTCAAAAGTTTGGTTTCAGCATATATATTCTATGATAATCAAAACAAGTACAGGAATCTGGCAGTGGAGGGCAAAGGGACCTTCCCCACAATATCTCAAACAGATCCAACTAGGAGTTAGTAAATAATCTATGTGCTGAAGTTATGTAAAACATTGTGGAATAGAAACTTAGCTGAGTAGCAAATCGATTCTTCAAGACGCTGTGGGAATTGTGAAGAAGAACAAGTGTCCCAGCAGAAGTTCCATGGTGAGCAGTGGGGTTTGCATCAGCTACAGTGGGGAATGAAACTCTGCATGCATTTTCTTTCATAAACTAGGGAAATTAAAGAAACACATATGATAAATAGATGGAAAAGGTCATTCTATTTCCTACTCTCGCTGTGCACTCCCAGCTGGAAACTAATCCCCACACTGCTGCTTGCTCACTCTGCCCTGGTGGGATGGGAGACAGAATTGGAAGGGTAAAAGAGAGAAAACTCCTGGGTTGAGATAAAGGCCATTTAATAGGGAAAGCCAAAGCTACACACACAAATAGAGCAAAACAAGGAAATAATCCACTGCTTCTCATGGGCAGGCAGGTGTCCAGCCATCCCCAGGAGGGCAGGGACACAACATATAGAAGAGTGACTTGGGAATGCAAACACCATCAGTTCAAAAGCCTCTCTTTCCTTCTTTGTTTCCCTAAGTTCATATGCTGAGAAGGATGCCGTACGGTCTGAAATATCCTTTTTTCAGCTGAGATCAGTTGTCCCCACTGTGTCCTTTCTCAGCTTCTTGTGCACCCCCAGCCTCCTCATTGATGGGGTGGTACGATGGACAGAAAAGGCCTCGGTGCTTGCTGTATTATCCCTGCTCAGCAATAACAAAAACATGCCTGTTCCATCAACACTGTTTCTAGCACAAATCAAGAACATAATCCCATACAAGATACTTTGAAGAAAATAAACTCTATCCGGGCAAAGATCTGCATACATTTATAGGAAATATTCTCCTTAAATATAGCAATCATGAATCACCTCATGACAATTAATCACAGTCTCTGTTTCATTGCCATTAAAAACCACCAAACAAAACCTCAATTTTGACAATACTTCAGTGAGGCTTTTGGTAACTCAAGGCTTCTGTCATTATTTTGTTGTGAAGATAGAGGATGTCTGGAAAGGTGTCTTTAAAACTAGAAAAGTACAAGAAAGAAACCTGTTTTTTTCCTATTCTCCTGGGACAAAACAGCAAATACAGGAGAAAGAGAAAGGCCAGATGACTGCCTCAGTCACTTTGGAGCATTTTTGCTTGAGAGATCATGGATGGGGCTGAGACAGGCAGGCAACGTCTGGATACCTGGACACCTCTGGAGACAAATGAATTGGGGAAAACAGAGCCACTTACTCCTTATTACTGCTAATTCAGCACCAGGTTGGACTCCAAGCAGTGGTGCAAGTGGACAATGCAGACACATCAACACTTTATAAGCTGCTTTCTAGATTGCCTCTGTGAAAGATTATTTTTTTATCCCCATCCAAAAATATTAAAGCAGAGAGAGTTAGCATATTGAGATGACTCTATGCAGAAATTGCGTTAAGGCAACAATTTTTGATGGCATTTCTCAGGTGGATAAAATTGCCAACTGAAATTCCAAGATTTTGTATTCATATAACTTTATGTATCTTCATAGAAATTTATAATTTCAAGAATTACAGCAATGACAGCCTGATGTTGAGCAAGACTTTCTCTCATGCCTCAGACTTCAAGCTGAGTATTTCATTTATGTGACACAACTTGCCATGAAAACTACTGTTCTGGCATTGCAAACAAAATCCCCTTTAATATTGTCTTATTATTTTATTTAGCAGGAAAGAATTTATTGCACACTTTCATTGTGAATTATCACTTTGTTGCCAGAATAATGATACATTGAACTATCTGGCAAGTTTTGTGCAGTACCAAGCCAGTCTGAGGTCTGAGTCTTTAATTATACAAAGAACTTGATCAAGTTAAATTCCAGATGTCACCTTTTAACTTTATCATTGCTACCAAAACCAATTTTATGTTCTGTGATATTATTAAGGATAAAGTAATAAAATGCTGCTTCTGACCAAAATCCAGGACCTTGTTTCAACAGGAAGTTGAAACATCAAATTCAAGCATTTTGGGGGTTTCACACATAGAGAAAGACACCCTGATCTCTTCCTTCTTCCCATCGTTCTTCTCCCTGTCCTCATCACAGATTGTTCAGTGAACCTGGCCATAGCTTAAGGAGTGAACTTTGTCCCAGACCCAAATCTTGGGCTGTAAAGGCAAGTAAAACAAATCAATTCCATAATCTTCTGGGGTTTTTTTGTTTTGTTTTGTTTTGTTTAATGCTGAGTACTAGTATGGTACTCCATAATCATTCCCCTTAAAATTGCATAAATAGATGACTGCATGCAGAGGTATGTAGTCAGAGCATCTCACCCTTCCTCCACCATCCTGCTAATGGTAGCTTTCTGAACAGCTGTTGTATCAGGGCATCAAATCTGCAGCCAGAAATAGAATGAGGAAGGTCTGTGTACAGTATCTATATGAGAATTCAAAGTCCAAAAGACAAAAAATTGTAGAAGAAAAAGAAGGTAAATAGAAAAAGGACAACTTACCCATAAATAGTTGAGAATCGAAATTCTAAGTGAACATTAATTTGTGAAATTATACCGTATATTTATTTATATATATATTCTGTCTCAAATTCAGCTGGTTTACTACTTTCTGCTTTTTCCCACCAGCTTTCAACCCTTCTTCTCTCTCCCCAAGCCACATTTGAGTGTGTAGCATTTTAAGTGCTCTAAGTACAAGAATTTAGTAAAGCCATTAATATTTTTTGCACACTAGGTGTGCAACATTAGCGAATGTTACACCATTAAAGCTTTTCTATAAAGAGTATAAATCAAAAGCAAAAAATGGCTTAGAAATATTTAAACTCCTGTAACTGAACTAAGCTGATTTCTGAGAACCGAAGGACTGCTAATCATTATATAGCATCTTTTCTATTAAGTAATCCAAAAATTGTGTTTTATAAAGTCCTTAATGTATTCATACTCTAGCTACAGATTTGTACTCTGGCCTGTGGTGAATCCTGAACCCTATTCATATAATTGGCTGTGACAGCGAGGTAATTTTGCGGTGTTTGTGTTTAAAGCATAAGATAAAAAGGTAGTGTAGAAATCACAGCCCAGCAAGAAATGTTCTAGTATTTAGTCTTTTAAAACATTCATCTATATTTGCAGGGGTTCCATTTGCAGGGCTATCTTCTGAAGTGTTATGTAAGACTTATCCGGCAAGTTAGAAAGAGTAGATCTGTCATCCTGATTTTTTCAGCTTCTCTTCAGGCAAGGAAAAGCAAGGAAAAGCAGCACTAGTGGCTCTCCGCAAACCAGTGGTCCTTTCAAATGGAAAGCAGACAAATGTGGGGGTAACTGCCACATCTACCCGCACAAGAAGCAATAAAGAGCACAACAAGCAGGTCTAGGTCATGCCAAACAATAGGGAAAACAAAATAAAAGAGCATTTTTGCCCACAAGATGTCCATTTGGTTCTACACTGTTGCATTCAGCTGTGTCATTATTTAAAACCAATGCTGCTTTGAATTATTGTAAGTTGTGGATTTGTTGCTGTTTTGTTTTTTCTTTTTTTTTTTCACTCTAAGTGCTCTCCATCTCAAGCCTTTTAGGGACACAATGACTTGTCTATTGTTTCTCTATTGAGCTGAACCAAATATATCTTCAGTTATCTTTCCTCATCCTCATTACTGCATATTGCAGTGAGAGCTTATCATTTGATGAATATTTTCCATAAATATTTCTTAGCTAAGAAGAGAGTTAGCTGTCAGAACACTTACAAGTTCCTTGTGAATTTTGTTTCTAAATGAAAGAAGAAATAAAAGAGCTTGTTTACTTTGCTATGAGTTTTCTAAATCCATTGACTTTTCAAGAAGCACACCTGATAAGGACCAGCTGACTTCAGGACGCAAAAGATGAAAATCAATCTACTTATTAAATCATTAGAAACTAGCCAGAGAATAGTGAAGGAGTACTGTGAATGAAAAAAGTCCATCTGAGTGAATTTTGTAAAACATACTTCACCACTTCTATGTTTTAAAATTGTCACCAAGTTATCCAATATTGCACACCATCATTGAATGTTATTTATGTTTCCATTCCTGCGTAGGGAGTTTTTAGCATTGTCCTGTAACACAGTGCATGGGTTGCTACACCTGGTGTAAATAGAGGACAACATTTTTTCAGAAGAACTAGGGGATTTACACATTTACTTATATTCTTCCACAGTATGAGAGCAATCCGAATAGGCACCCAGGCATCAAAAATGTCCATACATTTCTAGACACTCTGTTTTGAAAAATAATGATACAATCTGATCTTGAGAATGGTTGCAATGAGTTTTTTTGAGTGAATGCTTTCGTTATTAGTATAATGTATTATTGAAAACAACAGGGATACACCAAAAAAATATATCTCTCCCTTTCACCTAAGGATTTACTTATTCACTATGAAAAAGTTTAAAATATGTTTGCATTTTTCTTGTCAGTTTATTTCTCACTTTTATATTGATAGTTGAGAAATCTAGTTTCTGCTCCTCCCGTTGTTTCAGGATTCAAACTTCTAATTTAAATAGATAGTCATCCATATTTTAGCCCTTCCAAACATGATGTGTCTACTTAGGATCTTAGAACATACTTTAATACTGGCCTCATCACCTGAACAAATTCTCTGCTCAGAATCATTGTTTCTTTCTTCAGTGGGTAAAACCCCCCTCCTTTAAGCTAAATTGTGCTTATCCACAAAGCTGGCCTGAAAAAAAAAGCCTTAGTTTCGATAAATGACATCATTGCACAAATACTCTTTTATTGGTTTGCCCAGCAATTACAAAATTATGTACCAGCAGGATACTGGGCCCAGACTCTTCTTCTTTTCTGTGAATTGACTAATGATTCTGGTGAGACACTAAACAAATCCCTACAGTGTAGTAGATACTTGCAGCCATAAAGCTTTTTCTGCTCCATAAGGGATAATGTGATTCCACACAGCCCACAGTCTATGCTGTCCTGAAGTGACACTGCTGAGCCATTTGTGCACAGCAAGAAGTATGAATCTGTCTAAATGACTGTTATTAAAAGTAGAATGTTGTTTCATGAAAACAGTAGTTTCACTCCACATGAAAACAGCTCCTAAGAACAGAAAGAAAAATAAAAGTAATGGGGACTATTAATGGGGTGAAAAATACTCAGATCCTTTCTCTCTTAACTATGTAAAGCCAAATTATCCCATCACAATAAAAACATGATGCTATTTGCAATAAGTATGCAACTTCAAAATTACCTTACACCTGTATACCAGTTTAACATCATAATTAAGACTACACAGTTTCCTCCTTCTTTTCTCATGTAATGTCAGTTTGTATTGAAAAAGAAATAAAACAAAAAAACCCCTTGAGTATTTAAAATCACAGCTATGAGTCTTTAACTTTGTTTTCTCATACAAAATGAAAGTTTTGATCACATTATCCCACATAATAAATGCTCTTGTTTAGTTCTGCCAAAGGGACAATTTTGCCTGGCACCATACAGACTTTGTTAGGAAGAAACTCACTTCTACACGTCCTCCTCACTCTAATAATTAAAAAATGCTCTATTAAATGTTTGCAACCTGCATTTTCTTCCTGCCAGAAATTCATTTTCATCTTTCTTCTGTGAGTCATCACATAGATGTATGCCAGTAATCCACTAGGCATCAGGCATTTGTTGTTCTCAAATGAATTTTCCACAATAAATTTTCCACATTAGTTCTGTATAGAAATACACCTGGAATTCTCTTTTTGCCAAAAATACACTCTTTGAAGCAAATGCAAACTGCATAGAGGAAGTTTCTCTTAGGAATATTCAGCTTGTGCAACTAGAGACCACCTTTGTGAGATCTATCTTAATAAGAATGTATTTATAATATGAATAAACCCTTACCATATTCAAAGTACAGTACAAACCCCCAAAAGTGTAATTTTGTTCTGCAGTGCACACTGTATTTGTGATTCAGCTTGTTTTCTGTGGTAGAGGACTCAGAATGCAGGGAGCAGTATAAATAACTCAATCTCTCCCAGAATCCATTTCTCTTTATTTGTCCTAGTAGGAACATCTGTATGAGAGCGAGAGAAAGGTAAATAAATAAATAAATAAATAAAAAGCATGCCTTTCCAAAGGCTGAGTATGCAAGTGTCAAGAGGAATAAAGGTCAATAAGACTCTGCAGAACAATATGTAATCAAATGATAATTGGAAACATCAGTCTGATCAATCATTAATAACTGTGGACACAGATTGCTTGATAACACCAGGGAAAGGTTTTGTTCCACGTAACAGACTGAAGTAGACTAGGCAAATTAAAATTAAAGACTACAAATGTTGTTAATTAAACAAAATGAATGGTTACAAATTCCTAATAACAAAAATCAAGTAGCACACTATTAGAAAAAGAAAATATTTTTTAGAATGTTTTTTGCAGCACATAGTTGTGTCATATGATTTAACAACCTTGTCTCAATCATTCCTGGCTGGGATTTTTTTTTTTTTTTTTAAGGATTGCTTACAGTTCTGACAGTACAAATAGGTGCTGCACTTGATAACAAATATTTATAAAAATAATTAATATATGTTGGTTTTTATTTACAAAAGAATTGCAGAACCATTTAGGGTGAAAGGGACTTCTTAAAGTAACCTAGTCAAATCCTGCTGCTCAAGGGTCAGCTACAGTGTGTTTTCCAGGTTTTTGTCCAAGCATGTCTTCAGTATCTCCACAGACAGAGATGCCATAAAAATTCCGGGAAATGTGATCTAGAGTTACCTGAGGCTTTGACCTATTTCTGATTCCCTGCTATCACAGAAACAGAATCACAGAATGGGTCAGTTTGCAAGGGACCCCAGTGGGTCATCTGGTCCAATCTCCCTGCTCCACCGGAGTCATCCTGGAGCACATGGCACAGGCCTGTGTCCAGATGGTTCTTAAACGACTACAGTGAGGGAAACTCCACAACCTCTCTGGGCAATCTGCTCTAGTGCTTGTTCACACACACAGTAAAGAAGTTCTTCCTCATGACCAGGTGGAAATTCCTGTACATCACTTTCTGCCAACTGCATCATGTCCTATTACTTGGCACCACCAAGAAGAGCCTGGACTCCGTTCTCTTGACAGTTTGACAACTTTGTACTTCTTGTTTTCTTGCTGCCTTCCCAGACCCAATATAACTAACAAACTTCATGTAACTTTATTTCACTCTCAATGTAATGCTTATACCATCAATGAGTATCACTAACAGGGTTGTAGCCTGCATTGTTTTATATGTACACTTCAAAAACATTCTCAGTTTGAAAGAATCTAGCTTCATTATGAGCAAATAGTGACTGAACTGCATAAAGATATTTTACAGTATTTCCTTGCACTATATGTAAAAATGAGCAGAAAATTGGGACAGACAGGGTGGAAACCTTGCAACTCTAATTTCAGTCATAAAATGTTGTATTATTCTGTATGTCAGAACAAGATCTATCCATCACTGAAATTCTTTATATGCAAATCCACCTTGGGAAGCCTAAAAGTAAATTTACCTCCTATCTAAGGTATCCTATCTAAGGCTCTACAAAAATGAATTTTTTTTCTCTTCCAATCCTTCGTTTCTTCCATTAAACAGACCTCTATTTTATTGTACTATATTTTATCACTGGTGAAGATTCTATGGAAGAATAGAACAATAAAATAGGAGGCTGATACACAAGTAATATTCTGTAAACAGCTGTATAATTGTTATCTTTAAACAAGTGTGACAATTTTCAGTGTCTAAGCTAGTCTTTCTGAACACTACAGCTGATGTTCTCTCAGATAATTGTTATGGCATGGTATAAAGGCACTTGGTGTTTTCTCATCCAGGTATTATATGCGATTTTCCACTTACTCTGTGTTTTATTTTGTTTAAATTTGAATTCTTGCCTGCTGAAAACACGAGAATAAGTGGAAACAACACTGCACATCTTTGGCAAACTTCCATTAGTAACAAAAAAGAAAAGAGGCAGGAAGAGGATAATATGCTGACATGCAACCTAAGTCTCATGAATCTCTTCTGCTCTCTGGTGAACACAAAAACAAGATCAAGAGGCAATTCTTCTGGCATTAAGAAAAGCTATTACAAACTCAACCATTTTTTGTAAGGCACAGAAGAAGGAAATGATGCAAGCAAATTTCAATCACTTATTAGAAAAGGTAAGTATTTCAATGCAATTAAGTGGTCTTTTCAAGGCAAGAGAATGATCTTGTGCAGTGGAGGGGTACCAAGGTTTAAACTGATGGAGAGGCTACAGGTTTTGATATTTTGGAAGATTATGCTAACTTTGCAGACCCTTACATTAAAAACTGAGCTCTCTAGGTGCTCCACCAAGCCACTTTTCAGACTGTTTTCTCATGACTAATACAGAAAGAATCTTTGAATGCTTTTAATTACAACACTAAACTCACACTTCTCCTCTCATCCATAAATCTTCATTTTTTTCAGGGCTTATAATCTCTCTCTCCCCTCTTGTGGTCTACACAAACAACTGGTAAGAAGTGTATCTGAATACTTTCTGGTTATTCTGTTCTGAGACCTCTGATTCTAGCTGGAATGCCTGTACAAATATGATTCTGCAGATTAAAGTGTGAAAGGAAGACAAGTTTTATAAATTTTACAGTTTTAACACTGATAATTTAATAAAATACATATTTTAACAAAGAGCAGCATTTTGGAGATTATGATGGATGAACTGTGGATCACAAGCAAGACTTGTGACTCTCCAAGGGTATTCTAGGACATGTGAGGAGACATGAGTGGAAAAGATTTGAAGTAGTTAATGCTCATCCACTATTTAAGCAAAAGGATTAGAAATGTTCACAATTTAAAAATTAATGTACACTTATGAATATTATAAATGCTATTTCAATACAGAATCCAGTTCCTTTCAGTTATACCTCAACCGTGATTTTACATTTTTCATTTTTACCAGAAAACTGCCAAGTGGAATTCACCAAAGATATAAATAGAATTTAAAAGTGAAGATGCTGGGGTTTTGTTAGGGGTTAGATTTGTTGGATTTTGTTTTTTTCCTTATACAATTTTTCCCCATAAAGTCGCTAGGAGACTAAATACTGGGTGCTTATGGGTGCTTGACCAGAACAAAAGAAATGGATAAAGGAGTATGCAGCACTGGGCTACACCCTTTTGTGGTCTCTGAGAGTTTTTTCTCTCCGAGGTAAAAAAGATACTGCGAGGTTTTGGGCAGGTAAAGGGCAGGGGTGGGGGCAGCTTCACTCTCTTGCTCTCGGCATCAGAGAGAGGACGGTCAGGCTGCTCTTGCTGCAGGAGGAGTTCACTCTCCCACCTGGTCCATTCCTAAGGAAATCTACCATCATCTCCTCGTGTGCCCAGGAACTCTGAGCTCACCTCCTCCTGCCCTACTGGGCTAGGCCGGCCCCGTCCCACCGCCGCCGCTTTTCTTCGGCACCACTTTGGATACGCTGTGTCCCTGCACTGCCCGGCCCTGCCAGGACATCCCTGCCCTTCCAGCTACCACAATGGAGCTTTGGTACATCCCACACACCAGCCTGGGATTCTCCACTGTTCCAGCTTGGTGCCCTTGGCGTCCCAAGAGATCAGACTGCTCCGGGTTTTGTGAAACAAAAGCCCCTCGAGGTTCCTGGTTTTGTTTATCATTAATGTGTAGTTGTTGTTGTTTGTTTGCCGTGTTGTACATACCAGTAAAGAGCTGTTATTCCTATCCCCATATCCTTGCCTGAGATCCAACTTAATACCAAAGTTGAATAATTCGGAGGGATGGGGTTTGAACTCTCCATTCCAAAGGGAGGTCCTGCCCTCCCTAGCAGACACCTGTCTTTTCTAACCAAGACAGTTTTGCAAAGTAATTGTAGGCTCCTCAAGCATGCAAGATACAGGTTGAATCAAAAATCCCTTATCAGAGTACTTTAGAAGGTCTCGTTGCCAAGGACACATATTAATGAAAGAACCCAGAGTCACATCCAGTTAACAGTACCACCAGTAAATCTGGAATTTATCTGTTTAGATAGCTGGAGTAGCTCTGCAATTATACCTTCTCATTTCACAGCAGCATCTGGCTCTGTAATATACCATAAGCCTGGGTTCTATTTGTTTAAACTTCATGGTACTTTTCCATCTATAAAGAACTACTTCATATTATTCATCCTGCATTTAAACTAGAACCACCCTTGAGTTATCAGCCTTGAAGAGAATGTTTCTCTGACTTCAAAGAAGTCACCATTTTCTCATGCTGTTGAATTACTGAGTAGAAATTGGTTTTGTTTTTGATTTCTTGGGCAAGATAATGAACCAGAATGCAAAATACCATTTAGAAAAATCTTTAAAGGAATTAATCTTTCATGCTCAATAACATGAAATAAAGTGCAAATACCTGCAGCAGAGAAGAAATAAAATAGTACAGACACTCTTTAGTGGATGAGGAGGCCCTTATTTTTCTCAGCCATTGCACATGGAAGCATGCTGTGCACTGCTAATCAGGAACCTGAGACTTCAAAAGCAAGTGAGAACAATCTCGTTTTCAAACCAAACTTGTTTCCACTCTTTAACTGAAGGGTGAAAGAAGTCCAGGGTTGTTGATACAGCAGGAGGGGTTTTTTTAATATTATTGGGAGGATTATTTCCATATGCGTACAAATTTGAAGTTTGGTACTTCCTTGGTAATCAAAGAAGTAGTGCCATCCAGTTTTCAGTTTTGTGAAGGTTGTTGATCCTGGCTGGACACCAGATGTCACCAAAACTGTTTTATCACTCTCCTCATCAGATAGACAGGGGAGAAAAAGTATAGCAAAAGACCTATGGGTTGAGATAAGGACAGGGAAAGATCACACACCAATTGCCACCACAGGTAAAATAGACTTCATCTGGGGAAATGAATAAAATTTATTACCAATCAAATTGGAGTAGGATAATGCAAAATAAAATCAAAATCTTAAAATACCTTCTCCCTATATTTCTTTTCTTCCCAGATTTAACTATATTCCAGGATTCTCTACCTTCTCTCCCACAGCAGGTTGTGGGATTAGTGTTTTGGTCGGGACATCATACATTTTCTCTGCCACTCTTACCTGTTTAGGGGGAGTGTTGACTTCTCACTCTGTCCATTGTTTCATCTTGGGGTACCTCCCATGGGGGAGAATGTTCCGTGAACTTCTCCTGTGTGAGTCCTTCTCATGGGCTACAGTTCTCCACAAAGTACAGCAGTGTTGGTTCCTTCCAACAATGCGGTCCTTCAGGCTCAGCCTGCTCTTACATGAGCCCCCCATGGGGTGGCAAGTCCTGCTAGAAAACTTGCTTCAGCATGGGCTCCTCTCCCCATGAGTCCAAAGATTCTGCCAGAAGCAGCTTCATACATGGTCAGAGTTTTCTTTGAGTCTCCACCTGTTCTGGCTTGGGATGTCTGCTGCCCCATGGCCCTCCATGGGCTGCAGGGGCACAGCTGCCTCACCATGGGCTGCACCACGGGCTGCAGGGGAATCTCAGCTCTGCTGTCTGGAGCACCTCTTACCCATCCTCCTCCACTCCCCTTGATGTCCGCAGAGTTCTTTCTCCCACATATTTTTACTCCCCTGGCTTCTGTGGCACAGTTTTTGCCCTATTCTAAAATATGTTATCCCAGTGTTGGCACCATTACTGTTAATGGACTTGGCCTAGGCCAGCAGTGGGTCCATCCTGGAGCAGGCTGGCACTAGCCCTGTCAGACAAGGGGAAACTTCCAGCACTTTCTCACAGAGCCACCCCTCTGCTGCTCAAACCTGACCACACAAACCCAGCACCTGGGTCCATTGAAATAAGGGGGCAATACTAGGCTTTGATCCTGGATCCCAAAGTAGTAGATCTGTGCAGAACTGCAGTGCCCTGTTTTGTGCAGATGTAACAGCTTGTCTGAAGATAGATTTAGCATCAGTGTACCAGGCAAGTAAGTCCTAAAACTCTGCTTATCAATTTATCAGTTCTACAATGTATACTTATCAAAATATTAAAAATATATTCTGCTACTTATGGAGAACTGAGTGGTTGCCCCACAACAATGTACATTTCAGCAGCATTTAGTTAATATCTATTTTTTAATCTTCATAACTTGTATAAAATAATGTAAAAAGCAATTCAAACCAATGGAATAAATTTAGACACAAGTATTTGCTGAGCATTTCTTGCTTTGCAATAAAGTTACTAATTTGGCGATCTCCTAATTTTATCTGGCTATATATATATATCTGGTTTCCAAATGGTAATAAATTCAAGGCTGTAATTTACTTTTCTCTGCCACACAAATCTGTAAAAGTACTTCAAATAGCTTCATCTAGATGATAAAGCTCAAAAATGAGAAAGCTGTGCCCATCTAATAAGTTCTCAAAGTCTCATAAGGTTTATCTACAGGTTCCTAAAAAATACATGTTCAATTTCTGAGGAAATGATTTTTCACTTGCATTCCCCAAGGTCAGTAAAACTCTTAGAATGCAATTGCAGCTTCTAAATGCATACTTTGAGCAACTTTCCATTATGCTGATTCACATTTCAAAGTTTACATTCCACCTTCCCAGCAAAAGAAGTGACAGGATATACCAGAGGTTAAGCATGAAGTTAACTGCAAAATAACAATTATGGTTATAAAAAGGAAAGCATGCATCTGATTTGTAGGGGTCAAGTCATGATTTGTGTGGGCATTTCAAGTGGCAGCCGAGGCTCTACATTGCTCCCATAGGACCACACCTTTCTGCCCTATTTTTAGAGCTTCTGGTAACTCTGCAGCTAATGTAGATATCTTTTATATATTAAAAAATTCTTCCTCCAATTTAATTTTAAAGAGTATTAGTATTTACAAACTGATTAAAAAATCTCAACAGGAAATGTCAACATTAACAAACATCTCCAAATGCTGAGCGTAGCGTTCCCTCAAAAATGTAAGGATCAAAAAGTTTTATGAGAAAGTACCTTAATTTTCCGAGTTATTTCCTTAGTAATAGAATTTATTATTTTACAAATTTGGCTTTCATTTTTCATGTCATATACATACTAATTGACATGATTCAAGGTGCAGTACCAGAATGTGTTAAACCCCAAACTAACCTCATCAAATTCCTCACACTCAGAGCAGGAAAATTCCTCAGTTTCCAAGAGAACCTGATTGTGAATATCAGCTAGTCAAACCAGTTACCAATTCCATGATATAGTATGAATAGCTCAGTATTTTGGTAGAGGTTTGTTTCAACAACCAATGGATATTCACCAAGGATATTGGATAGCATTTAAATCTAATTCTCCTGACTATGATATTCTAGCAGACACTTCTGCTTTTTTTTTTTTTTTTTTTTTTTTTTTTAGGGAACTGTTGCTCTGTATGCAGCAATATTGAAAAGAAATATGTAATTTGTACAAAAACTCTGTAAGACATGGAAGATACCATTGCCATGCTAATCTATAACCATCAATTAAAGATATACATCACAAAATGCAAAACAAAACCTACTAGCCAATCAAGTCGTTTAAACAATGAAGACAAAAGGAATTTTTTTAATCTTAGTGCTTTCAGTTATTCTCTCCACTACTCAACAAAGTTTTTCTAATAATATCAGGATGAGTTTAAGGCTTTATTTTCCCTGTAGTCTGTAGTCTTCCTGTGCCCGCATTACTGGAAGATTTCGTTTTATCTGCTGCAGAAATAAAGAAATTTGTGCAAATATAATTTTTTTACTGTGTTTGGAGGTATCTAATTGCTTTAGATGTTTTCTGTTGCTCATGAAAGACTGAATCAGTCAGACTCTGCCTTTTATTGAGAATAACAATGTTTATTGGAAGGGTGTTTTATGTGAACAAAGTACTAAACTAGTATCCTTCTCATCTAAAGTATAAGGCTAGATTCAATCCCCTGGTAGTGCTACTACTGAATACGAATTGTGGAAAAACCCTGGAGCATCCTTTCGGCTGACAGGGAAGAGTATAAGCTAGAAAAAACCATTGAAAATACATTAGTGAAGGACAGCATGGTACAGCCATGCATCTCTACTCTGATGCCCCCTTCATATCTTGTTGAGAATCAATATTCTGCTCTAGGTCAGTGTACAAATATTCCTGTGTATTGCTTACTCCACAACTCTTAAAATTGCTTCTTGTATAAATAAGTTTATACCACATGAAAGAAGTACTGAGTTTAGAACAGGATCATCACCATTATTGCAGGAAAGAGTAAAACATTTTATTACAACACTTGCCAGGGATTTTAGAGGTGATGTTCCTGAGGAGTCATACAAATGAACAGCAGATTCACCACATTTGTAGAATCACGCATGTAGAGCCTGCAGAGATGCAAGTTATATTTCCAGCTCTGCTGTGGGTTTGCTCATACTTATCTTGGTAATTCACGTAACTTCGCTGCCTCCCTGATAAAGTGCTTTATGTGGGAGATCATGTGTTGCTGTTCATGTACCTCTCTTACTACTGCAGGTGAAGGACAGCGTGTTATTGATGTTATGTATAGGTTTCAAGAATTTTGAAACAGATTTAAGCATGATCATTCAAAATATGTATCTATTAGAAAACATTTTTAGTGGCGGCTTTAGAAAGATCAAAAGGAAAAGATTTTATTTTTTTAACTATTAAAATCTTTTTCTATGATTCTGCAGGTTTTTTCTGCAAAAAGAGAAATATTTCAATACTTAAGTATTTAAATTTACAGTTATTGTACTTTTTCACAAAAAAGGGTTATTAGTACATGAAAATATTATTTACAATATCTCACACCTGCATATTCCTGTGTGTGACTGCTACTTCCTTTCATCTACCAAAGAATGGGCATGAATACTACATGTAATAATTTTTCTCTGATCAGAAATGGTGAAGCAGATTGCTGCAATTTTTTCCCCCATAATCCTCCAGATTATGTGATGGTTCATCAATCCTTATACTACCCTTGTACAGTGGCTGTGGTTATAAATGTGAATGTGATATAAAGATTGATCAGAAGAATAGAAAGTAGAGACCTCAATTTAGGTAACACTTTGAGTAAATGAAAATAAATATGACCCTGAAAAAATACTAGGAATATTTTGACTCATATACATCATCCAAAGTCATTCAGTACTCTATATAAGTCATATAGAAATTATTATTCCACAGAATTCTCATGCAACTTATGTAATATTTTCATAAAATAAGAAGCTGTAATAAAAATTAAAATCTGATTTTTTTTTCCAAACTGCAATGCCAGCAATCTGAAACAGACCTCCTAATCTCTGAGAGACTCTTTAGCATAAAGCAATAATATAGTGTAACCCAGAAACTTTGTTGCACTGCTGGTGTAAATGGAGTAACTTGGAGTCAACTCAAGTATGTTTATTTAGGAATTGGTATGGCTAAGAGCTACATTTCAAAAGCACCAAAGGAGAAAATTCCCAGGTATGGCTGCATCTCACTTTTAGTAAGATAAGCAACGCTTTATAAGTTATCATTGCAGTCAAAAAAATTATCAAATTTAGTGGCTAAAAAACTCACGCATGTATTCATGTATAAACACTCATATTCATGAATAAGTACATGTATATGTATAAGCAGAAAGTTTTTCTTTTTCCTATTTACATGTGTGACTTAAGAAGTCACTTGATTTGCTCATGATTACTCATCACTCAAAGAAAAATGGTAGAATCAAGCAAACAGATCTATCTATCTATCTATCTATCTATCTATCTATCTATCTATATCTGGCAAAGCATTAACCTGAAATCTAATCCTTTGTTATGGGCACAGGAAGTAATATCATGGAAGTACTGGATATTCTGAGTCAAAAGGAATTTTTTTTTTTTTAATTAGCTAATTAGCCAGACTTGAAGCAAGGACTGAAACTTCTCATCACCAAAATATTTTGATAGTGTATGCATCACTTTAAATTATTACCAAACTGAAATGATGCTTTTCAGATCCCATGCAATGCAAAATTACTTTTTTATATGGGACCATTTCTTATGGGTTATTAAAATGGACATAAGTATAGCTTCTTCTGATCATGAAAGTTGTACTACGGAATGCCATAGTAAACTCCACCCAAACAACCAAATATCTGACATAAACCAATGTTAAGATTATTTTTCTTTTTCATATCATCCACAATTATTTTTAAAAAACCTTGCAGAAGGAAACCTCCACTGAAAATAGTACAGATTGCTCAGACTTAGAATAGCTAAAGTATGAAATAATTACTATTTATCTTTTACAATGTTCATTGTTTAAACTTGCTGGTCTGACAATTACAGTCAGTTAATATTCTTTCAGGTGAAATCTTGCTAAGATTTTAGAATGATTCATAAAAAACTGAATTAAATGAATAATTAAACAGCTATCATTATTTCCTTTATGCAATAATTGTCGTCAAAAGTCACTGAGAGCACAGCTCCTAGACTATGTATATATTAAACAGAAAGAATAGAAAAATATGCTCTGATAGTCTAATAGAAATGTAATATCTGGAAAGAGATAAATGTGGAAAACCTTAAATTATTCCTATGAAAGTTTTTTGAAACAGATCATGTTATTCATGAGTCACACAAAGACCAGATGTTTAACCAGGAATTCCATCATCCTAATATTTGCTGGAAGCACCTTAGGGTTGAGTGCATATATCCAGGAAATATACAGAGTGTCCTGACAATTGGTCCTGAACATATGTCTTGATGTATGTGACCTATAAACCAAAATCAGGAGATACTCTTCTAAACTGGATAATCCCAAAGGAAGAAGAACTGGTCAAGTTGTGGAAGTAAGCAGGAAATATTAACAGCAGTGATGAAGGACTTACAGCCCTGAAAGAAGGTAGCAACACAAATAGTGGAGTAGCATCCATCAGAATGATCCAACTGCAGAACCGAAGCTTTCCAGAAAACTACACTTTCAACAGTGTTTTAGGCCTTTTGCTAGTTCAGGGTTTTACTTCCACTCAACACTTTGTTATTTATATTTTAAGGCTAGATAAGAACAGCTTACCCCTCCTCTAACTAACCGAGATGTCAACATACACTTGGACCAAAGCTTGTCAACTTTGTGGAGAAAAAAGTCCAAACCATTTTCTTTTACTCCAAAACCTGTAAGTCCTGTGGTTAGAATGCTCATCTCAGTTATAAAATGCTCATCAACTTGCATAAATGCTCTGTGTCACAGAAAGCCAGGCTTTGAAAGGCAAGTTCTCACGCTACTCCTATGACCCACTGGGATTTCTAGATTACTGCCCTAGTCTCTCCCTCATATGTTTTTACTTTGAACTAAAATTATTCACTGAATCCAGCAGAGATGACAGGGGTGGTAAGGTAATGATATGATACCAGAACAAGGACTTAAATACTAAGTAACTGAAGTATAGACTTCAGTACTTAACTATCACTTCACTGATGTTCTGCAAAAGGTTTTTTTTGTAATCTGTGATTTTGATTAAATGTTCTCCACTGAATCCCAGGAATCTCTCTCAGGTTAAATTACGTTCAAAGCAGTTTAACCCTGTGAAAAGTCTTTCTGACCCCAGCTAACCGACACTGGTATCCAGCTTTACTTGAGAATGGAGTTCACAGAACAATTGAAAAGAAGATTGTAGGGCTTTAAAGGTTTTGGGGGCAAGTGTGTTTGTGTGTGGAGGGGAGTGTTGGAAATTTTTTCCGGGTTTTTTTATTATATTTTTAAGAAAGAATCCACAAGGTGATCTCTCTAATCTTGGCCTAAAAATAACACTTAAAATGCTAACTTTGCTTCAGATCTAGGGATGTCTCAGAATTGTATTTACATACTTAAAGTTAAGAAGATTTTTTTTTTGGTTGAACAAACTCAAACTAGTTAAATTTCACACTTTCATAAGTGTGTAGAATGTCCTCTATAGGTACCAGTTGCCATGCTGGAAATGTGACATTGGATTTCTTGGTGAAATTATGTTGCCTTAGAGAAAAAAAATAACATAACATGCCCAATGACACAGGGAAGACAAAGATTAAGAAAAGATTAGTGAAACAAAAAATACTGGTATTTTCACTGAACTTCTAGTATAAATATCTATAACCTATTTATATCTTCATTATAGTAGGTGACAGTTTTCAGAACTTTTTTAATATCAGAGCAATTTTCAGCTCACAATTTCTCTTTACTACTTAGTTAAACATGTACTTAGGTTTGGAAATAGGCATCAAGAGGCAGTATATAATCAAAATAACATCTCATTACCATGCATAAACTTCATAGTTTATATGGCAGCCTTCTTAGCCATTAAAACATTTAGGGGGTTTACAGCACAAAAACTTTAAGGACGCTTCAGATTTAAGGCATCTCGCATTTAACATATTATTATGCACAGCTGAAAACTCTGTTTCAAATTGGCCCAACATAAAAAAAATTCTAAAGAAAGCTTTTATTCCTAAAGACATACTAGCCTATAAGATTTCCTATGAGAGACATATGGGGTGTTATTTTAATGAGCTATAGTAAATTTAAAAGTTTGCATATATTTAAGTCCCAACAGTGTTTTGGCAAGAGTCAATGCAAAGCAAAATTCAATGCTTTGAATTTCAATTTTTCTGGATAATCAAAAAATAAAAAGGAAGAAAGAAAGAAAACCACAACAACAGCAACAGCACAAACTAACAAAGAAAACCCCCTATATCCTCTGAAACAAGTACTCCAGTTAATTTTGCCAAACATTCTTCCCCCTTTTTAGAGGTCCTCCTCCAGAATCATGCTGTTTGAAGGCATCTGACTTCTCTCAAAATTCATTGGTTCCCCATTAAAATTGTAACAAGATAATAGGCTTTAGTTTCTGCTATATAAAGGGAATGGTGTACATAATGAGAAATTCATATGTTGCATCATGTTTTCATATAGAAAACAATTCAAATTATTTACAAAATATGTCAGTTTTGTAGACCTTAATGTATAACTGTCTACATTTTTACTAACTAAATAAATGTTAATCATTTACCTACAGCTTTCATTTTCTTTTCAGTCTAAATTAGTGCAGCCTTCAAGTTTTTTGTTATTTATATAAAATGAATGTGGTTCAGATGCTGTACAACCCCTTTCCATTCTAGAATACAAGTTTATTGAGGTTAAGAACAGACTTTCACAGTCTGTTTTGTAGTATATTTGAAAACGCATAAGGGTGCCAGCAGAAGAAGACTGAGAAGCACGTATATCATTCTAGAAAGTATTAAGAAAAAAAAAAGTGAATGTTGACAAGAGTGCTGCATTAAGTAAATGCTCTTCATAACTAGAAAAATTATGAAAGAATTTTTAGTTTGTTTTTTCAGGAAAATAACTCCAAAATGGTAGACCGTACTACTAGGGTAAACTGAATGCTTGTTAACTTATAATTCCTTCTAAGTTATTAAAATATGAGCAGTAATTAATAAAGGTGCTATTTAATCATTATATACTTTTAAACTGAGATTACAATCAAATAAATATTAACCTCCTCTTAAAAAAAAAGCCCAGATTTATGTTATTTCATTCTTGATGTATCAATTATTATGAAATGCATTCTGCTAATATAAAATACATGGGGTTTCTATATTCCAAGGAAATAAATCTGTTCATCAACAAAGTCTAATATATAGGATAATTCAAATAGAATGAATAACCAGTGTTTAAATATGCAAAATCAGTCTGTGCATCTCAACTGTAAAGGGAATTTTTTTTAATGATCTTTGGTTATGGTAATAAGTAAGCACATAGTCTAATTGTTTTCAGAGAGTCCACCAACAGTTCATCAAAATGACGATATCATTTGCTGCATGGTCATGCATTGATCCATTGTATGTGGTCCTTGAACCTTAGTCTAAAATGTTAAGAAGTTCTTTTCTTCCACAGTACTTATTTATGCGCAATGTAGAATCTGCTAACTAATAAAAAGAGGGATCTTACGAGCTCACAGTATAGCTACAAATATTCCTGCTTTTCCTTTTGCTTTTCTAGGTTCTCTAGAAGACTGTATCCTAGAAGACAAAACAGGATAGCGTGATTTAGTGAAAACCAGAAAAATTATGACTTTTTGTTGGTCTGCAAAAACACAAATCTCTTTTTGCAAGTGTTAAAAGACATTTTATGTGAGCTTTAACTAGAGAGATTAACACCAAAGAAGTTTTATTTCCTTTTGAATTTATGAACTGTTTGAAAAGAATTAATGGGAAGCCATTAAAATTCTAATAATGACAAAATATTTCAAATAATCTTATTGATATGCAGTCACTGGAATAAACTAAGTAATTTACCTCCATTGCATAGACTGATTTTGGTCGTATATAATTAAATGTACAATTTTTGCACCTTTTAATCAATTCTGAATTCTTTGTATGCCTTCTTTAAATAATATTATGTTAACCAAGACAGTAAATGCAAGAGTGTGACTTCAGGCATAGTGATAAACAGGTCTCACTGACACTTTTCTTCTCCATTCTATTTTTAATATTCCAAATGCTGTGCCAAACTCCATTACCACCACTTCTTTGAATGGTTCTCAGCCCTCAGATATCATTTAAAGAAAAAAAAAAAAAGTCTTTCTCCTCTAGTTTCTCCACACCTCACTTGTAGGAAATAAAATCAAGTAAATTGTTTTTCTTTGAAGTCCTAAGTGAAGAAAGGAGGTGGTTGCTAGTATCACTGAATTTTACAGTACAGATACAACTGCTGAGTATAAGATCATGTGTTGGTTTCAGCCAGGGTAGAGTTAATTTTCTGCACAGTGGCTGGTGTGGGGCTGTGTTTTGGATTTGTGCTGAACACAGGGTTGATAATAGAGAGGTGTTTTTATTATTGCTGGGCAGGGCTTACACAGAGCCATGGACTTTTCTGCTTTCCCCACTGCGCTGCTGGTGAGGAAGTTGGGGCTGCTTGGGAGGCTGCTTGGGAGCTGGGACAGGTGACCCAAACTGACCAAAGGATATTCTAGACCTTGTAAAGCGGTGGAAAGAGGAACAAAGGACATGGGGGCAGACATCTTTGGGGTGATGGCTTTTGTCTTCCCAAGTCACCGTTACATATGGAATACGTCCTGGAGATGGCTGAACACCTGCCTGCCCATGGGAAGTGGTGAATGAATTTCCTGATTTTCTTTGCTTGTGTGCACAGCATTTGCTTTCCCTACTATATTTTCTTTACCTCAGCTCATGAGTTTTCTACGTTTTACCCTTCTGATTCTCTCCCCAGTCCCACTGGCAGGAAGTGAGAGAGCCCCTGCTGGCTGGGGTTAAACCATGACAGTTCATAAATATAATTCCCAATAATAATAATGCATTTATCCACTTCTGGCTAAAACTGATCTACAAAATATGTCAGAAAATACGTTTCAGTAGTCCTTAATGACACATGAAGAAAATGCAAGTAGACAGTAAATACTTATAGCAGCCTTCCAGTACCTAAAGCAGACTGACAAAGATGCAGTGGGACTTTTTACAAGGGCATGTAGGGACAGGGCAAGGGGCAGTGGCTTTAAACTTAAGCAGGGCAGGTTTAGAGTAGATTTCAGGGAGAAATTCTTTACTGTGAGGATTGCAATGCGCCAGAAAAAGACTGTCCAGTGAAGTTGTGGGTGTGTAATCCCTGGAAGTGTTCAATGCCAGGATGGGGCATTATTATGTCAATAATGGACATTGAGCCACCTGGTCCAGTATAAGGTGTCCCTGGCCATGGCAGGGAGGGTGGAACTAGGTGATCTTAGAGTGCCCTCCAACCCAAGCCATTCTGTGAATCTCTGAAACAGCTCTGAAATCCAGCTGGTTAAAATACACCTTTGGCTTGAACATTTGCTTTAAATCTGTTCCCTAGTTTTGCATTTTCTAGCACTGGATGCCTAAACAGGCAGACAGTACCAAAGCTAAACAAAACATGCATCATCTCCAAGTTCAAAAAGATTTTAATTCCATGGTCTTGTCCTTCAAATGTCAATCTGGATAACTGCAATACCTGGACTTTAAAATGAGCTACATAACACAAGGGTCAGTCTAACAGAGATGAGATGAAAATTACAAAGCATGACCTTGGCATGAGATCACTGGAAAATCAGACAAGAAATAAAAGATAAAATGGTGACCAGAGGATACAAACGAAAAGTTTTCAGGATACAAAACAAGCCACATTGATAGAAGATAAATTTAAATAAAAGATACTGTAGGAAATTGCAAATTGATGCTAAATGTATTAAAATTTAGTTTGTTTTCTTTAGGGGGGGATTTTTCTGTCAGTGTTTTTGTTGGCTTTTTGTTCTTGTCAACTAGCAATTAACAACTTTCAATTAGCAATTGCTGTATAACTCATTTGCAATGATTAAAATTTATTCACAAGCAACAGTTTCAATGCCACTGTATGTATATTCACTCTGTGTCACAAAACCAAGTTAACTGTTTCCCCTATACCTACAGAACATTAATATTTCTCTGTTGAACAATTTCTGAATTATGATGATGCTATCAATGCCAAATTATTTCCATTTATTACTGAATCTTCAGGGTTTTATAACACTTTTCATTAGAATATGGAGACCAACCAAAAATCAATACGCTAGAAATTACATCAGATGTAAAAATGTAACCTAGAACCAAAAAGATAGATTTTAAGAAAACATGACAATGAGTAAAGCTGTACATACTCTAACTTTTTGTATGCTTATTCAAATTCAATAGTTTGGAACTGTGAAGATTTTTTATTACTGTGACCTAGTTTACAGAATTTTTAGTTGCATGTTTCCCTCTAACAGACTTTTTTGCAGAAATAAGCTTGTTTATCTCATGCAGAATCATATTCAAGATACGCAAGCAACAGTTCTTGCCTTCATTAGGCAATATTCATTTATTCCTAGAACAAATAAACAAATTCAAAATTTAAACTAATAAACAGTCCTTCACTGCATTTTAAAAACCACAAAGCTTAATACTAAAATTTTGTAAGTGAAGTTGCACTACACAGCGTGATGTCCCTGCTAGAACACAAGAAATGAGAACTCATTAGGGACAGCTACTCAGAAAAATAGAAATATTGCACCAGAGTAGTGATGTGGTCATTGGAATAGCAAAGTCATATCACTTTTTGCTTGTCTTGTGAAGCCAGAAGCCAGGTAAGAACGAGAAATCAATAACAGGTTCTTTGAATATAAAAGAAGACAGATATTCCTGCTCTGCATCTACAGTGAGTGGTGCAAGAGTAGAACATTTCAAAAAGAACCTACAAGCATAGTATTTATCTATAATACACGAAGAGTTGATGAAGTTTCAGATGACTAATTCAAGGACTTATAAATGCTATCCTGAAAGCTCCATGTATAAAACAGATGAAGTATTGTATTATGGAAGTACATTATCAGCTTCACTGCTGCAGTTGTAATGAGGAATTTTTTTCACAGCTGCCACAGATATTTTACATAACTCCTCAGAAGTGCTAAGAATGCTTCTAGTTGACATAAAAAGAGCTTAACTGTTAGGATAACCTGGAGATCAAGAACAATTATCACATGCTAGGAAGGTGAATGAAAGATGGAATAAGAGGTTTCATGTTCTAAGTATTTTCGGTTATTAACATAGCTATCTTTGAGCCCTGCTAAAACATAATCTTCTGTATTTAATTCCAGGGCCTCAATAACCCTTTTTTTTTTTTTACTCACTTCCTACCAAACCATTAAAATTTATTGAATCCACTTGAGAATGGTCAAATCCTCCAATGCATGTGCATGTGCTTCAAACAATTTTCCATCCTTACACAAATATCTAGAAACTATGCAGATTTTGAATGACTGATTTACTTCACCACTTTTTTAAAAAAAAACAGCAAGTCAATAGCGATATGTTTATAAGCTATAACTGAAGTAGTTTTTTGGTACTCTCATCTCTGGAATCTAACTGTCAGCTGTCCAAATGATTTTTTATAAATGTCCAGAAACAATTGCTCTCCTCAGTTAGAAGACTGTTATTCATTACCCTTCCCTAAAACAAAAGTGTGAAAAATCATCAGAGCTATTCAGGTTAGCAGTACCATTCATCCCTATCAAAATATGCAGTTAACTGAACACACTATGTTACATCTGAAGACACTGTGAGACCTAATGATAATATTCAGCTAAATAACTATCACTTGTCTATTGCCATTCCTAGGATGGCCTAGACTCAAACTTGGATGGAAAAGCATCAAATTCCACACCTTACATTTAAAGCTCTAGAGCTGCCCAGTTATGCATTTTTCCACTGTTTTAACAGAAGAGAATCTGTATTGTTTTGGCATGAATGGTAAAAACCAATTAGTGATCTGCTTTAAAACTGACAACCAGGTTGGCTAATTGGATACAAGTGTACACGTCTGGGGCACATGGCTTAAATACAGGTGGAACTGTGAGAAAGGGCTCTCTCTGCTGTGGGGCTGCCATGAGGTAACATCAAGGGGCAAGGGGAAAGCAGCAGGGCCCGGCTTAGGTCCCACTGCCCCTGGGGCTAGGCTGGGGCGGCCGTGCCGGGGCTGGCCCTGGCTGGAGCTGAGCCGGGTCCCTGAGCCCGGCAGATGCCGGCAGAGAAAGGGGAGCTACGGCTGCTGACATCCAGCCGATCCTACGGCCTGCACCATGCTGCCAGCCGGGCTGAGGGAGACGACCCGATCCCCCCAGCCCCTGCGTCCCTGGAGAGCAGCACCGAGCCCAGGCTGGGCCAAACCCACCCCATAAGACCAAGGGGTGGAGGGGGAGAGAACATCCAGGCTGCCGTTTCTGAGCCTTCCGCACCAGCGTGGATTTGAGGCTTTCACAGACACCGTGGCAGAGACCACAGGGTCGTCCGTGGCCCAGGCAGGAAATGTTAATTCTTTCCTAACACAGACTGAGACTTTTTTAAACTCTAACCCTTCTCAAAGAGAGAGGAAAGGCCAAATTGGATGTATGCAAAGGGATAATATGAAGATATCAAAGTCAGTAAAGGGAGAGTGACTTTTTAAGTGGAAGAGATGATACATTTCCTTAGTTCAAGGCTGTAAATCTCCTTTNAGCCTGTTTTGCCTTTCTTCTAATCCTATCCCATTTGGAAAAATAGACTACACTAAATTTAACAAAACAAATTGGGTGAATGTGAAACCACTACATCATTGGTGTTTCCACCTGGTTACAAACTTTAACCCATTACAGAATCTCATTTGAAAATGCTTCAGTATTAAGAGGAAGTTTCCCAAATGCTGACTGTGCAAACAGCAATTCGATCACTGTCAGAATTTTGCCCTGAAATAAAAATGTTTGAAGTACTAAAAAATAGTTTTTCAGAAGTAAAAAGTAGAAGGAAAAAACATGTTTTCAAAATGGATTAAAATTTCAAGAAAGCTTAATTTTACATAAAACAATATTTTGGTTTAAATCTTGGCTAGAAAAAATTGACCAACTCTAATCTCCTGAAAAATCTTTGTTTTATATGGATTTTTCACATAATCAAAGAGGTCTTCCAGCAAAACTTTTTTTTTTTTAGTATTTTTCTTTGCCTGTCCAGTTGAGGAGGAGAAGTAATAGAATAGGTTGGTTAGCACCACTTGTCCAGCAAAGGTCAACATCTAAATAAAGGACACTGAAAAGCTTCAGGAAGCATAGATATTCCTCATCACACTATTTAAACATATCAAAAAGGCGATTAATAGGTTAGATGATCTAGGCCTTAGATGATAAATGTGAGCTAGATTAACAGTTGGTATCAAAGGCATCAGAAGAGGGGAAAGATACTTTTCAATTGTCATTTTAAAAAAGCATTTTTACGTGCACTGAGTTGGTAGGGACCTCATCTCAGATCTTGAAAAATATCTCCATTTCATATCAGTGTGTGACAGCAAAAATTCTTCTAGCAGTATCAGATCAGTAATCCTACTTCAGTAATAAGAATTTTGAAAATGCAGTCACTAAGTGTACTCTTCCTCCAAGAAAATATTGTTTTTATGAACAAAAGCAGTCTTAGTAATTACTCTGTCATAGCCATAATCCATCTGTCCACATACATAAACTGAAAATAAATCTGTTAGATAGGGGTGCTTGTCTTGTTTTTTTCCATCCTCTAGTATACACAAATAAGGACAGTGAAAACATGCTGCAATATGTGAGAGAGTTACTGGAACCATTGAAAAGTTTGCTATTGCTGGGAGTTCAGGAGCCCTAAAAAAAGTTATCCTTTTTATTTCCAGTGATATACTACAGTATGGGGAGTTTTTAGGCTTACTGCTTTTAGGAATTAGTATTAAGGATTGTGCAGGCATATTTTAAGCATGCACAAATGGACTAAGAAAAGCAATGATGGAGAAAGAAATTCAGTTTTAATCCATGGAAACAGAATAACAGAATTATAGTAATATTTTGTTATTTGTAAAGTCTTCTAACAAATCAGAAAACAACAAAAAAAAGAATTATATTTTATAAAAACACCATCAGTCAGTAATTAGACCTAGGCCTCCTGAATTAGACGTAGGCCTCCTGAATTCCAACACAGTATATAATCAATAGGAATCTACTGATTCTCATTATGTGTTGAAATGGTGCATAGCAGTTTAATATTCTGAAAAAGAAAGGAAATAAGTATTTTTCTAATGTAATATCAATTATGACAATGACACAGTGACATTGTCTACACTCATAGCAAAAAAAATCATTCAAAGCAGTTCAGAGGCAGATTCTCAAATAATGTGCTATTTTATCACCCTTCAGACCAAGCTGCATCTTATACAATGTAGTTATATATTTTTATTCACAACTACAAAAAGAGCCAGACCTTCCTTGAAAACTTAACGCCTTAATGCATAAATCAAAATAAACTATACAAATCCTCCAAAGATATTGGAAAGAAAAAAAAAAAAATTTGATTTATTGTGTCTGAAATTCCACTCGGTAATCCTTAATAAACAATGAATATCTTCTCATATTTATAGGTACTCATCTCAAAACACTGAAACTTGAAATATCTTCATATAGGTCAGTTAGGCCTAATGCTGGTTTTCAACTGGTGAAATCTTAGATATTTACATTATTTTCTTGTCACTCCTCAAGGACTTTGGGAGGTTCATAGACATTAAACTGTTTTTATTAGCAGCCCATCAGGCAGTATTTGTTGCATTTACCTTGCCCTGATTATTCCTGAGAAAGAACCAACGGTAATATGATAGATCAGTTTTTCTCTCTCACCCTTTTGAACAACACATCAAAGGCAGGAGCTTTTACTGGTATATTTTAATCACTTTATATGAATATTTGTCATGTCACTATGTTTCTGGAGCTTTATTTTTCTATGATGAAAGGTAGAGTGTTTCATTCTTCTTCCCTTGCTGATCCATCAAAATATTAGCTCTAATTTGCTTTTTGTTCATCTCTTCATATATAAATGAATATATAAATATGTATAAATATATATATTCATATAAATATGCAAAAAAATGCGAGAATAAAAGAGTTAACCAATGGCAGAAAAAAACCCAAACTGAGTAAATGGTAGAGCTGCCAAAGTGAATTTAACCTAATATTTTTTCGAAAATTTAATAAGATCTAGAAATAACTTTTACTTCTCATCCACCTAGTCTATACAGAAAAAAATTACATGTTCTGCTAAGCTCTTACAGGAACCCTTCTACTGGAAATAAAATGTTATAATTTTTTAATAAGAATTTACAGAATTTATGACAGCAAGCACTTTAAAGCAAAAATTACTAACAATCTGATATCTGCAAAATTTGATTTGCAGGTGTACTAAATGGTCTTACTCTTCCTTATCCTGAGATGGCAGATAGATCTTATCCCTGGCTCAGTCTGCTGTCATGTTAAATCCCTTGAGCCACTGAGGGTTTCTCTTAACCTGCTAGCACCCTACACTGCCAAATTTTAAGAACAGTTCCTAACTATCTACAGGTAAAATCTTGTGTTTTAATTTAGATTTATTTTTTTTTAAAGCATTTTCAGATGACTTTTCTTTGAAGAAAAGGGAAGGTGCTCTTAGGCAGAAGCAAGAAAGGACAGCCTATGAGTCTGTCTTTGTATGGGAAACAGAGCCAAATCCAACCCTGACCTTTTGAAACAATAATGAGGTGCTTAGCTCTCTATTCTGTCTACATCTGATTACATTTTCAATTATTCCCTTGAAACTTCTCCCTGATACCTGACTTAATTCCTCTCTATAATAGTTTCACTCCTTCATTGAGGGAAGTGGTTGAGTCACCATTCCTGGAGGTATTTAAAAGACATGTAGATGTGGCGCTTAAAGACATGGTTAAATTTTGGACTGGCAGTGCTGAGTTAATGGTTGGACTTAAGGGTGATCTTACAACTGAAAGAATCCCATGATTCTAATTTTATGGCAATAGCTTCCCTCTTTGTAGGGTTTGTTAAATAAAATAATGTAATAAGCATGAAGTAGTCAGATGCAGTGATGATGAGGGTAATGTTAATACATAAATAAAGAGGATGGATTGTACAGCCTCTATTTGGGATAAAGAATACTTGCCAACATAAGTCATTCATATTTTTATAAATTCTTATGTAAAACAGACCTTTCACCCACCAGTGTTTTACATACCAGCAGAAATAAATACCCTCATTGTACACCTGATGTACTAAAAAGCTCACAGGCTGCAGTTAAGAAACTCAAGTAGAAATCTCAAAGAGCAGAGGAAAAACAGTAATTTGGAATTCTGTATCATTTCACAGTTTAACTGACCCCTTTAGATGAGAGAAACACTAGAAAAGCACAGTACCAAAATATTCTCAAGAAAGAACTATGCCTCAAAGGGGGTTGGGCTATGTTATTCATCAGTGAATCCTGCGTTGAACATTAGACAAGCTTAAATATGAAACAGTTTTACTAGTTAAGTCAATTAAGCCCAAATAAATTTTATTCTATGCAAGATTCTGAAGTTATTTGAAATTCCTTCTTAAAAAAATAGAGAATATTTTAAGTGCAGCAGTAACATTTTTAAAGACATTTTATTTTACATTTTATAACATGATGTGTTAATGTGACAGTTGTGACCAAATTAGGCATGTTAATCAAAGGCAATGTGTCAAGTGGGTAGTTATAAGTAGGGGGGTTTTGCATTAGTAAAGTATTACTGGTTTATTCAATGTTATGACAGATACTGTACAGTACCTCTGACAAGGTGACCACTCAGAATTCAAGTGAGAGGAGCTAAGAATTTCACAACCCTTTAACCTTGTAAGAAGAGAAAGATAAAAAGACGGTACTGAATATCAAAGCACTATTAAAAATAATCCTTTTAAATAATAATAATATGATAATCCTGAAAAAGACAGAGTTAAGGTAGATTTCTCTTGTGATGTAAATAGTATCTGGGAATGGAACATTCCCAGATCAAGACTATTAAAAAAAAAAAAAATTCTAAAGCTAGGAAATGCACGTAACCAGAGACTGATATTAGAAACTTGAAATTTTTCACACTTTCCTTGAGAAATCTGTTAGTGTCCCAATAGGTAAGATTTCATAATCCACAATCAGGAGGGAAATATAAGCAACCAAATACTCGGAACTCTGTTTTGCTCTCAAGGTTTGTGGCAGTAATGGATCTGCCTGTCTTTTTCTTGACCCAGAATATTTTCCATCCTATTTACTCCCCTTGTCCTGGTGAGGATGGGGGATGAGAGCATGGCTGTGTGGGCATCTGGCAACCAGGCATGGTCAACCAGAAAGACAAGCACAGATAGCTGTAGGTGACACAATTTGAGAACAAAATAGACCTGAATATTCTGGTACATGTTTGGCTGACATCTATCAAGACAGTGATGTGTGATCAGCATTTCAAAGAGAACAAAAAACAGAAAAAGTGAGATTTGTGATGCCACTCCCCCTGTGAAAGCACAATACAAGAATTAGAAAAATAATTAAAGATCCAGTTTGTTTCTTCTGTCTGCATACGATTCAGATGGTTTCCTCACTTTCACAACAATACCATTTCTCTCGTTCATGTTGTATTGCAGAAGTGCAATTTGCAACCTGGTCCAAGCACTGCATGCTTTTTGCATAATATATTGCAAAATATTGTTGAGATTCTCCCTAAATCAAAATATGATCAAAATATGCCCTTCAGCATACCTATCCCTCCACCAACTGATTTTTGGATTTTATAGATAATAATGGCACATTGTTCATATGCAGAATGGTAGAAAGGCATCTATCCCACATATGTATATGTTTTTCTTCAACACAGTAGTGAAGACAGGAGGACAGTTATAACTCAGATTGTTTCCAAGCACCATTTATAGAGTACAGTATTGCTACAATAAGCTATACAATATTCTCAAAAATATAATCTTCAGAGATTTCTAATTGAGTTTAACCAGAATATATGCATCATCTTAACAATAAATGACTCAAATATGTTGAATATTGCTTCTTATGTTAAGTACTGGTGCAATTTGGAAAAAGGATTTTGTAGTTAACACTTTTCCTCATTTAGTTTAACTGAAAGAGCTTACTTCTGTCATGAATCTTACGGTAATTTGATACTAATGCATACATATTATTTGTTGCCTTTCATCAGCTAAAAATGTCATCACTGAAATAAACATTTTTTGACCATTTGCTAGTTTAAAGCATTTGATCTTGTCTTTTCTTTTAAATAAGAAATCCAAAGAGATGAGTCCTCTCATAATGTTCTGAAACAGCAGGGGGAGCTTTCAGCTTGTTAAGAACTCTGCAGTGTTTTTTAATTTATCATTCAGGATAGTGTAACTGAGCTGAAATACATTGTAGAATAGATTTTTAGAAACATTAAACGATTTTTGATTGTATTTCCAGGGCAAACACCATACCCAATCAATAAATAAACAAGAAAAAAAACCAGATCCACACATCACCACACACCACACACACACACAAAGCCAACCCTGATTACTTTTTCATGGACAGTTTGATCTTCTGGGAAAGAGGATAGAGTTTCCAGTCCCTTGACTGGCACTTTATTATGATGCTTGTCTCAGCTGGATGCATTCTGCACGTCACAATGGTGTTGCAATGGTCATAAAGCATTTAACAACAGACTGAAACATGTAAAACTGGCTATACTTGAGCGCTTATCAGCTGATATACAAAGGGATATGTCCACAAGGGTCTGAAAAACTGCAACAGATTTCTTGTTTCTAAAATAACTGTTTCTGATCCTCAGTATAGTAACTGCTTTTCCCAGGTAGTTTCTATGGAAATCCACTAAGCATACATTAGTGTTCTTTGCAAACAAGGTATTCATGTATTTATGAATTATTTTCATTTGACCTCTTCTAGCATTGGTGCATAATAATGTACTTTCTGGTACCATGCATTTTTTCCTTATCTAATTAGTATTAGAATATGATATTGAAACACAAAAGAATAGAGACGAAAAATCTGAAAACATAATATTCATTGATAATTTGTAATTTCCAATCAAAACTGCAGTGCATCATCACACAAGTTAGTCAAACCCACAGAAGTTGCACTTGACTATGTTCATTTATTTGCATCTTGACTTGAAAGTAAAATTGGACACATGCAACCACAGTAGTAGTTCCTGGCCTTAAAAATTTTTCAAGATATCCTTTTATTTTCCTCTTGTATTCAATTGAGTGTTTTGATAATTTCTACATATTTCAGGGAGACATCTAGCAAAATCCTATCTTTATCAGCTTTCTATTTATTTGTATTTATTTTGGTCTTTGAACAGTAATATTTTCATCCTGCTGTAGCCAGCATTTCTGCAGAGTCTTATAACTTCAGATTCCTAATTTTATTAATTTTATTAATTTTTAAAAATTTGAGCAATGAAATCTAAGTTAATTTTCAAGAGTTTCAAGAATGATACTTAAAATTAGCCAATTCAGGAAGTCCAAAATGGTTTTTTTACATCCTTAGTGCAACTACTCTTTACTTCATGCCTACAAAACAGCTGAATCGGGTCTCTGAGGATTTAAACTCAAAAGACTGTCCCTTCAATCAAGAGATCAAAGACAGACTCCATGTTTCTAAATGTCTCAATTTTTACTTCTTTTTTCATACTTCTTACCTGTTAGAGCCATTTTCTTCCAGATACATGTGTCAGGTATGCTAAATCATTTGATCGTATCACCTCAATCTGTGTGCTGTATACTTCATAACATCTATTAAAATATTCCGGCTGCATTCATACTTTTCATTTTATTTATCACCAAATTCCATTTCTCCTTCAATTCTGTCTTTCAGCTTCAATGTTTTATCTTCTTCATCCAGCCTTCCTTCCACCTTAATTAAAATTTACAGTTGGAAACAAAGCATATATTGGTATTACTGAAGGAAGAGAAAATTGTTTCCACAGCACATTCGTCTATCTTTGTTATTATTATTACACTGGAATATATTAATACTTATAAATAGATGATATATTACTACAAACATGGGCAAAGTAATCCTGAAAAAGAACTGTGATGTTACTATTAAGTATTTTTTATTCGTGTCTTGGTATTAACTTCCACGGTCACTAACACATGAATAATTTTTGACTCCCAGACTGACACTGCAGCTGATCTTCTGTTAAAAGAGAAGATTTTCATAGGATGAACAGGCAGCTTGAAATTAACAGTTCAGATTTACTTTGTTAACACCACTGACAGAATGGAAAGCTGGTTTGCTCTGACATCATTCTATGTCAGGACTTTGTATATCCCAAAATCTCTCACCCTATTTATTTTTTTACAACATTTGTTCTGTCTTTAACTTTTAGACACATGATTAAAATCCATGTTCTCAATGTGTTATGAAATCCAAGCCCTTTCATTTCTACTGGAAGTATCTACAGTGATTAGAAAATGTCAATTAATCAAAGAAGTAATCAAAGTAAATCTTTGTAACACTTTGTAATTATGAGCAAATTATTTAAATTCTTTGGCCTCCCAGTGACTCATCTCAAATAAATAAAATCTTTTCTCTAAAGGATTTGCAATTGTTGAAATGATAAAATCTGTAGGAGAAAGGAAGTATGCAGAAGAATATTATTAAACATAATGTGGGGCAAAGATCTGCAGTACTGGCAAATCTGTGATTCCCCTGAATAAAATGAAATTTAATGATTTATAAAGTTATAATGATTGATGTCTTGGGCTTCCTGACTTTTATAAAAACTTTTGAAGTGACTCATTGAAATTAAGATTTTCATTAAACTACAATCATAAATCAGTTTGTTAACATAGTGTTCCAAGAAGAGAGAAAGCACAGTGAGCCATTTGGAAAATATTTAATAACACTTCACTTTTTTCTTTTTTTCCAGGTGTTCTCTATGATGTCTAACACATTCAAATGTTCAGAAAAAAGATAATACACACTAGAGGAGAACATGTGGGGTTGAAGATCTATCGGTTTATATCATATAGCATGGAAGTTTTTCACCATGTTTACAAGATAATATTGAATGTTTTGAAGGCCACATATCTAAATTAGATACAAGCAGCTTCAGATGAATCCAATACCTTTCTCCAAGGATAATGAAAAAATATATAAAAATTCATTCACCATCTGGTAAGGGTAACAAACAGAAGCAGGGAGGAGGGATTATGATGTAGCCAGACACTTACAAATGCACTAATATAAGCTTCAAAAGGTAACTTTCAAGGCCTTAAAGTGCAATACAGTATAGAAGAACCAATGCACAGAAGGCTTGTCCAACCACCAGGCATGTAAAAAGACTAAGCTAAACTTTGATGCAGCTCAAGCAATCCGAGGGCATGATGCTGGGCTTTCATGCCTTTTGCAAGTGCTCCGGAGGGTAAGCGGTTACTGTACCTCTGAAGAACTCCACAATTAAGATTAGGAAGGTTCTTTGTATTTCATCTAGGATTTATAAAATTAATTTAGGAGCTGCAAAATTCCTTCCCTACTTTGGTAACAGTTCAACTACTGTTCTGAAAAACTTCACAAAGCTGACAGCCAGTGCTCTGCGGATCTCCTTTCATGCCTATAAAATGTGTATTCTGAAGAGAACTCCATTTACAAAGAGGAAGAAAAAGCTTCTGAACTTACAGAAAAGGGCTTGCTCTAGGACTTGTAATAGAATTTAAGCAGAACACATTACTGCTTTTACAGAGAAGTCAAGTACTTAACAACAACAACAAAAGAATGTGAACAGTGTGTGGCTGAACTTAAACTTCCTGAATTAATTAATCTCCCATCCTTTAAAGGGATAAATAGAAAATGCAAAGACAATGCTGAACTCAACATGAAAATACTGGAAGAACAGATGTGTAATAAAACTGCACTTTGGTCCACCTTTCCTTGCTAAATAGGCAAGGCATTAGGCATATAAGGTCAGTTGCCCTTTCTTCCCATGGGAAGAAAAAAATTCATAACCACTGGGGTATTTTTTCTTTTTTTTTTTTCTTTTTTTTTTTTAATTGGTTGGTTGGTTGTGTTTTTTTCCTTATTTTTTTTTTTTCTGGATCGTTACAAGATTCTACTGTAGTAAGAGCCAGAAAAACAGAAGTTTTCTTAGTCTCTGAACCAGAACTTCATGGCTAAGGCTACCTATTGTCTTCCTAGAGTCAAAATGAAGATTTACCACTTAGAATTTTTAAACTTGCTAAAGAAATTGCAATACAAAAACAGCTAATCCAGAAGTAAAAGCAAGTAAATGGGCTGTTTATCTTTTTTTAATATATTAATTATTTCTGTACAGTCTTACATACCTTATACACTTCCACCAGCCCGGGTCCATTAATATAAGCTCAATCACTCCAACAACAGAAGTCACCTCGCCAAGTCTCTGGTGAGTTTCCACGTACCCTCAGTGTGGAGGTACTCCACATTCTGGAAGCAGGTTGATTTGGCATTAATCTAGAATAAAAATAAAATCTCAGACAACTGCATAATCCATTTGATCCCTCAAGTTGCTCTCAATATAAAATGCATCTCAATGGATGAATTACATAGCCCCACGGAAGTTTATACTCTGATAAAAAAATAGAGATTATGTTTATTGAAGTGATTGCCATGATATTACTCAAGAGTGTATATAATTTGACTAAATATTTCTTCGGAGTACCAGGTACTTCTACATTATGAATGACATAATTTATTCTATTCAGAGATTAAAACAAGGCACAATACTTCATGAAAGGTAATGGTTTCAGATTTATTTGGAAGAGCAATGTAGGGGACAATGGATTTTCTTTACTACAAACCTTTGGACAAAAAGATATTTCCTGAACTTAATATCTAGTACTTTGTCATTTGCATAACTGGTAACCCACAACTGGATAAACATACTCCTAGTTTTTGGTAAAAAATCAGTTTTATTTTCACTTTAAAGTCTTGCAACAGCATTTTTCAGCACATTTCAAAGGAGCTGGAATTAAAAGGAAGGAAATGTTACAATTCACACAACCTCAAATGATTTTCTCTAGGTCTATATACTAAGTAACATTATCACACACACATACACACACACAAAGAAATTTGAAAGAAGTAAACATTTGATTACAGCTGCTGCATCCATACACATTCTTTTTTCCTTAAGACAATAAACCTAATCATAAGACATGTTTGCAAGGATACAGAGTTCCAACAGTATAAAAAACCCTTGTTTAGTAGTGGTAGATAAGAAAAAATTCTAACTGTTTAAGAATTTCTGTGAGTTCATCCCTATTTTAACTTATGGTTTAAAAATAAGATTTATCATGTTTTGAACATTCACTATGATTAAAATAAATTCATTCTCAACTTTTGAAGGTTTTTATTCTCATATCAAAATTCAAATAAACATTCAATTTAAAATTTATATTTTAGATTTTAAGTATATGGGTGGATAACCATATATAATCAAACATGACATGTTTTCAAAGCATATTCATTTCAGTAGAAACATGGCTTTTTGAAAGAATACCTCTCTGACAATAGAGTTTTTCACCAAATTTGTAAGGTGTGCAAAGTAACTAAGTGGTAATATATCAAAGACAGTCTGCCAAATTATACTATTTTTTTCTCTAGTTATGTATGAAGGATACATATTCTATCAACACATAAAAATTTTTTACATTTTATTATATTCATCATTCACAGAAATACCCATCCCTATATAAACTTTGAATATTAAAGAACTGGATTCCAAGTGGAGTATACTAAATGCAGGCAATGGTCTTCTCTGGTAAGTTCTCCATAAGACCTGTCAAAAAATCAACTGAAAGACATGCATAATGATCAATTAACTGTTAGTAGTAACTGCTATCAAAATTAATCTTAAAAGTCCACCCTTTTTTCATATGCCACATTTTTTCAAAAATTTCAGAGACCAGGCAAAGGAGGACTTATTTCATACTAAGCAACTTGCTCCTACAGACAGCAAATCAATCTACTTCAGTAAATTGGTAAAAATGTCTCTTTAGTACTTTAAAAACTTACAACTTTAAAAGGGTAAAACCCTGGAATAACAGTGCTGTCATACAACAGACAGTTAGAACCACAGTTTTATAAATCATGGGAAAATAGAGATGTCTCCCAGAGTACTGTGTCCAATTCTGTTCAACACCTTCAGTCATGATCTTAATGGGACACAGATAACACTCAGCAAGTTTGCAGATGTCTGGGATGAGTCGCTGACACGCCAAAGTGTTGTGCTGCTATCCAGAGGGTATCTGGAACCTGGAGGGAATGGCTGACAGGAACCTTATGAAGTTCAGTTAGGGAAAGGGCTAAGACGTGTTCCTTGTACAGAGTAACCCCTTGTTCCATAATAAATTACAGGCTGACTTGGAAGACTCTGGAAAGCTGAAGCGCAGAATAGGACTTGGGGGTCCTGGTGGAAACTAAGCTGAACATGAGTCATCAGTGCTCTCTCAAATAAAAAGCACCCAACTGGATTCCTTGCTGTCGTAGGAAAAGTATTGACCACCAGGGTGAGGGTCAGTCTTGTCTCCCAAGTGAAAAGTGATAGGACAAGAGGAAAAGGCGTCCCATTTTACCAAGAGAGGTTTAGGCTGGATATTGAGGAAAACTGCTTTACAGGAAGGGCTCCCAAATGTTAGAATAGGTTGCCCAAGGAACTGGAGGAGTTACCATCTCTGAAGGTGTTTACATGATTGGTAAATGTAGAGTTCAGGGAGGACATGGTTTAGTGGTGAACTTGGCAGTGTTAGGTTAATGGCTGGACTTGACAATCTTTAGGGTTTTTTCCAACCTCTATGATTCTGTGATTCTATCTGGACTAAAGATCCATTGACAGCACAGACTACAACATCAGTTTGCATAAAACTTTGATTCAGTTAAAGAGCACACATATAGTGACAGGGACATATGTTTGGCAAGGATAAGATATTCAAGGGTATATTGCAGTACTAGAGGAAAAAGTTATATATGGATATCAATAAAGGAATGCAATACAAATCCTAAAAACTCAAATCCTAATTATTTTATGTAAGAACTCCCTGGCTTAATGGGATATAGTCAGAACAAATGAAAATTTCCTTCATTTACCAGAAACCAGATGTTGCAACAGCTCAGTAAACCTCAACCTTAGAGAGAAAATTAGCATAATGAATCCATTTGTTACTAAACATCAAAAATGTTAATTATGCACAACTTAATAAATTGAAGTTCCTTTAGCACTATGATTTTGTTGAAATTAATCTGTAGTGGTGTGGATTTTTTATGTTTATTTGATATGTTAAAATGGTTTGTTCTATTCAGCCCCCTTGGTTTCCTGTGTGTGGTTGTTCCCTGCCCTCTCTCCTGTCACTCAATGTATCCTTCCCCGGTTTCCATAGAAATTGGATGTGTCCTTTCCCTGTCCCCTCCCTCCGTGAGCTGCCTGTCACTCAGGAACCCAACCCAGCTTCTGGAAAGCTCTGGGAAAGTCATCGAGTGATTGGATGCAGCAGGAGGGATTTCCCCTCCTTCCCAAAGGAGTTGGCTCCTGAGGGTGTCCCTCATGCCCTGAGCCACTCCTTGGTGTGACCCTATTGGATTTTCCCTCGTTCACTCCCCTTTCCCCTCCCTAGTTCAAAAGTCAGTGTTCAAGCCAAATTCTGTGCTGGGCTGGGTTGTAGCCTCAGGTGAGAAGGCCCCACGCACGGCCTTCCAATAAACTTGTTGGCTCTCCCAACCCAGACTCCTTTCCTCCTTACTGACGTCGCACAAATACAACCCGTGCCACAAGGAAGAGTGGGTCGACGGTTCTTAGAACCCACAGGATCGGCTCTAGTTATCTGTAGCTGGAGCTGTGCCTGACTCACTGCACCGGTGCCATGGCTAGCCCGGGTGGGCGAAGAGACACTCTCTGAAGGCACCGCAACATTAATCCTACAGACTGAACACTAGCAGACCTTTTTTCATAAAAATCCTAACAAGGCCAGCTTAGTTGAGAACACCAGCATATTGTTCCTCTTCACACAGCAGCATATTTCACAGTGAAGTAATAAATACTTTCTCTCAAGAATATGAGCAGTTAAAGGAAACTCTGTCCTCTTTATTTTCAGATCTGAGTCCTCTTCCAGCATTCCTACTCACTATGCTTTTGGAGGAAACTTTGGTCAGCAAGACTATAAAAGTGAAACTTTTCCTTAAACCTGGAAAACCAGGATGACTTCCAGCTACTAAAGCAGCACAAGATTAAAATGCTGAAGCATTAAAACATTTGTATAGTTCTTTATGTTCTTGTAAGTGATCACTTGTAAGATCATTTGTAAAAATTATGACTTAATTTTGTTAGGAGCTCCATCACCAAACTTGCTTTTGTTATCTCCTCTCTAAGAAAATCTTTCAGTGCTTAGAAAATGGAAGTCATATGAGGCAAAGAAGGATCTAGATCTGAAATACTCATACTAGAACAAGTTTCTCTTATGACAAAAGCACTTCAAAAATACCCTCTGGGGCCGTACATCATGTGATGCTTTGCTCTCCATTCCACATGCCATGATCCCAATCTGGACTTTATTTCCCATAATTCTACTAAAGTGCTAACGACCTGTGCCAGTGGCTCTCATGGATGTGTCTGGTCCTTTCAGCTGTGGCTGACTCATTGTGGATTTGGAAGAGACAGATAAAAACCCAAGAGCCAAGAGTTAATATCAACAATGCACCTGCCTAACGATAGTCCTGGTCAATGGTTTGACTAAAGCCAAGTTTGAAAGAAATTATCATCTATAGTCAATATGCAAATATGACACTAAGTCAGTTATTTTACCCTATAAATACTGGACAGCTACATGTCAGGATCTCCCCTTGAGCAGAGATGCTTCTCAAGCTTACTTCTTTAGACTGAAATATTCCTTAATACAGCAGATCTTTGGGGAGTAATGCATACTGAAATCTTTGGTGGCATAAAGGATTGGTTGTGCATATATAATATTTTACACATAAAACACTGACCAAGTTTTGGGACTAAATCTGTATCCAGCTGCACCTGAACTCCTCCTAAACTCCATTCTTAGGACAAGTTTAGAACATCAGAATGTCCTTTCTGAAAGTCATAACTCTGTGGGAGGGTTTCCCTGACAGTTTTATCTGACCCAATCCTCTATGCACTAAACAGTCAGGTGTACCCTTTTATCAAATCTTGTTCAACCACTGTAGCATTTACCATCAAAAATTTGTTGGTTTATAACAATGAACATATTGCTACTTCTCTCTTAAGAATGAAGTGTGTCACTCCATCCACCATACACCCCCAAAGGTCAATTTAATGACGCATAAGAGGTATATTACCCATTTTGATTTTCTTCAGTTGGAGAAAATGAACTCACTTCCGACTAATGACTGCTGGCAATTCTATGCCTTACAATCCCTAGCTTCAAGAAACTATCTCATTATCTGTTATGGAACACAAATGCTTGAAAAACAGCATATTTTATTCTTGCAGTTCGTGTGCAGAATAATTCAAATAGATTCTTAAACAACTCCAGCATTACTTTAAGGAAAAGCTATTATTAGTAATACCAGGCAAGATATGCAGGGTTTATGATTAAGTCAGATTTATTGGACAAAGGGTAAGTGACATAGTTTAAGAGATGAATTTTAAGTAATGTCTGTATTGAAAACTCCTGAACATAAAATAACCCCAAGGGCATAACATAAGGGGAATAATAAAAGCATATATTCACAGCAACACATATAAGCTTAGTTTCTGCTGTATTGCATTATTGGTTCACTGTAGCTGAAACACTGCAAGAAATTTATTTAAGAGGAGAGTTCATTAAAATATTCTATTTGCCTTCTGTGTGATACAAAAATGTCATCATTACTTTCTAACTCTTTTTGTGTAATCTAGATTTTTTGCTGATCTGAAATGTTTCTGAAGTGAAAAAAAAATTCCTGCTTCCAGTTGTTACAGAGGATGTCTTTCCCTGGTGATGGGTGTTTTACAGATATCACTGTAGTCAACATGACAAATAGAATATTTTTGGGACATTTCAGCACAAAATTATTTCTTTGCAAACATCTGACATACCCTTTAAGGGCTCAAGAAAGTAACTGCTAGGCCAGCTTAGCCTACCTGTGGCTAAGGAAACATCTTTTCAGTGATCTCAGTTGTCTCTGGGTATGAAATTCATGATAAGTGTGACATACTTCCTTCAGAGAACTATTAACACTGTTCAACATAAAATTTAGAGGACGAAGGAAAAGAGTCATTTAAGGTGCTTTATGCTGTAAGGGTGAGTGGAGCACCAGCACCTCTGACTATGCTGTGAACACCAGGCTCTCTGATGAATAGAATTATTTTTAAAATCTACAGTAATACAGTCATGATAGAGAGTTTGGCTGCTTCAGTGTTTTTTGGCCAAAATCAAAAATATTTTACATTTTGAGGTTTCATAGTGTTACATGAATTTTTCTTGATGATCCAATTCAGGATTATGAGATTTACGGTTTCAGCAGAAAATGCAGAGCCTCAAAGCCAGAAGGTTTTGCGTAGCAATAGTAGCTGTGTTAACACATCTTTTACTGGAGGTCTACCTTCTTGATTTTCCTTTTAAATGCCACACACTTGCAAAGCATTCAGCCTACAGTCAATGACATATCTGAGTGTCAGGATTTGCCACTAGGTAAGAGCCTCCACAGGCTGACAGATCAAAGCTGCTCTAAGAATGGTTTTCACTGGAGACTAAGCTGCATCAATTATTTCTATAGTTAATAGTTAATACCTGGTAAGTCTTGGCCTTGAGATGCTTGAATACCTAGTTCCTAAGTGTTTCAAATTAGGGATAGTCAAAAACTCACCCAAAATTTTGAGAGATTGCTAGGTCAGCAATTCCATTATTCCCTGAACTAAAAATACCTCTTTGAGAAAAAAGTGATAATTTTTTAAATCAGATACTTCAGACTGAAGAAAGAAATACAGGCTAGGTATCCAAGAGTAAGTTTATACGGCAAATGGGTGCTTGTCATACCCTTGACTACCAGAGGTATAACTTGTAAATTGAAGCTGAGACAGATGCTTTTGAAATGTCATGTTCAGAATCTTAACATTCTCTCAGTAATGTAAAGTAATTCTTCCCTCACTGATCATTTTCACGTATCAGAATTTATTCTTGCCACAGCTACAAAGCTTTTAGTATTTCATGGATGAGCATACAGAACTACTGACACAGTTCTTGCAATGAATTATCCAAAAGAAGTCATCAAAAAGTGCTCTTGGATAACTATTAATACTTTACCCATTTTCTCCAGGCACATTCTATGTAGTTCTCCCAAACAGTTCACATTTACACTCATACAAAAAAACACTCAAAAACTTTTCTCAGTTCTTTAAAATAAATTATATTTTATCCTTTCCTGCTAAAGTTTTAAAACTTCTTAGTTTTGTCTCATGTAGGTGTCACTTGGGTTAATTTTATACTTTTTCAGGATAATTTACTGAATAAACTTTACAATAACAGTCCACTTAAGTAGCAAGCTTTGCAGTCTGTAGGAGATCCTAGCACACTGTGCTGGAACACAGGAAAGGCAGAGATATTTCCTATTCAGCCAGGAATAAAACCCAAGAAATCCAACCCTTTTTTATGTGGACCAACACATACCATAGCATTAATACCCCTTTTTCCTTGAAAAATGGTTATTGAGCTTTCCCTGCACAGGTTCAACAGGGATCAGCTTATTTTTCTTCTAAATGTCTTATCCCATATATATGAACACTGCAACAAACAGTTCCCTGTAGAGACTAGCAGTGTAATGACCAAAAATCTGTGTGCATCACAGGAATGGACTGAAATCAGTCTCATTTCAGGTGCTCATTTCCAACAGTGGTAGAAAATGGCTGCTGAGCCCCAGGCCGAGCAATCCCTTACTCCATTGCTGAGAAGGGCTCTAAGAGGTGACAAATTCAGTGTAATGTCACAGTTCTGCTGAAGTCAGCTGCAACTGGCCAATCAGTTGTCACACAAAATTGAAATAAAAAACAAAGTCACAGACACATAAAGACACATCTATTAATCATATAATCAAGATGCAGATTTATTTTAAGTGTTTCTCCTTGAATTTTTTACTCATCTTCAGGCTCCTTGCAATTCTCCTAAATTGGAATTGAAGCACCTTCTCAGATCTCATCCACTACTTGAGAAATGTTCCCAAGACACTGAGGCCAGTGACTGATTTAAAAAGCATTTTTATTCCTAGAAGGCTACATCCAGATCCATCTAAGGGGATCATTGTGCTGAAGCCTTTTAAAACCATAACTTCCCATAATCAGTAGTGTAAGCATATAATACTGTAGTTAGTAGAAATTTCAGTGGATATATGAAAAATGAAATAGAAATTCTTTGAATATATTATCAATAATTATCATAGGAATACATTTGAATATGTAGGTCACCGTTTTGAAATGCCATGAACATGTTACAGAAATAAATAGCTCTTAACAGATACAAGATTGTTCCACAATTAATACTTATAAATGCTATCACAGAACCTCAAAACACATAAATATACTAAAAATAATTCACAAGAAACATTGTGGTTCCAACCACTTCTATTGCCCAAAACCTACAAGGAAAAAAAAATGGTGTGAAGAGTTATTGATAAAATTGGTCTAGACTTCACTCCATTATATGAAAAATTGTGATTTTCTCCTGGGAAAATGCTGAGATCTAGATCCCTGTACAAATATTTAATCTTAAAATTATTTTTCCTTCCAAGTTTATAAAACATAACACCTAATGAGATATTTACAGTGTGCCGTAGTATTGTGCAAAATACGTTTGGAGTATTTCAGCTTAAAAAACTAGATTTTTTTCATGAATACACCTGCTGAAAAGCATAGAATTTGGTTTGAATTTTTAAACATAGTTCATCGTGTGACCCTGAGATTAGCTCAGTTGGTCAGAGCATGGTACTGATTCCTGGCACTGGAGGTCATGGCTTTGATTCCTGTAAGAGCCATTCACTTCTACTTTTTTAATAGAAGAAATTAAAAAAAAATCCCCATTTTTTGATTACATTTTTATAGGGATTACAATTTAGGAGCCTAGATAAAAGGAAAAAAAAAAGAAAAGGAAAAAAAAATCCACTACTGGTGTGCAACACCAGGGTTGATGACTGCCAATCTCGCCTGCACACAACTACAGCAAACAGGATGCAGTTGGCTAATTATATATTCCCCTGACCATCTTCCATATCTGGTTTTCCAGAAACACACTAAGCATATATATATGTCTGTTAGGGCATGACAGTCTGCATTTGGGATTTCTTCTGCTGACCTGAATCATTAAATTTATTCATGGCTTTTTAATTTTATCCTTCTTCTTACAAAACTCAAGCTCCATTTAGATGCAAAGGAGAGTCTAATGCACTACAGTAAAAGACTGTATCTAAAAAAGCATTGGGCAAACACTTTTGAAGTAATTTAAATTTTAGCTGTTTAAATAAATAATTTAACATCGAATATCTTTATCCAAATTCCCAATTAACAGTGATGTGCCTAAAAGCTGTTTCCTTTAGTATATAAGCACAGTTTAGTGAAGTCTGAGCATTCAAACTGGAGCTATGTAAGGACAGAGCACTAGTTCGCCTGCTTACAAAAGAACAAATTGCAACTCTGAAACACAAAACTAAAGAAAACAATTTTCTAGCATGGACAAGCAATTCTCAAAATTTTCACTAAAACCTTACAAAGACTTTGAACAGATAATGGTAAAGACTTTGTGATAGTGAATAATCTTGCTCATCTCAATACATAAATTCAAACATCTGATCCCATAAGCAGGGGCCTGTGAGGTCATCTTAACTCTACCAGAAGCCTTTAACATGTGAAGTATCTCTATTTCTCATGCAGATTCCCACAGAAAACTCATATGCCATGGACTCTGCCCTAAGGAATAGCATTCTCTGCTCACAGAAAATAGAAATTTCTGAACACATTCCTGTAAAACCTTTTTTTTCTGACATACCTGTAAGCCATGTGTAAATTTGAATTAACATATACATGTTGTTCATAGTACATGGAGGAGTAAGTGCATACAGACTTAACAAAACTGTTAGGAAGTAATTTGAATCATCTGCAGAATGTGAAATAACTTCCTCCATGAATTTTGTAAAGTTCAGGGTTACTTCTGTGAAAGTAACAAAATCTGCACAGAAAATTTTGCTGAAATAAGTACTTTAGAGTCTTAACATTAGAAATCCGAATATTTACATATGCAAAACCAAAATGTTCTTTTGTTATTCAAACCAATTTTATTTTGTTGAACTACTCTTTGTGTTGTCAGTGGATAAAATGTCTGGATTTTTCCCTTTAACCATGGAACATGATGTAAATCAAAATAGCACTGTGAAAATCTGCATAGTCAACTTCAACGGGTATTTAATCATAACGTTTCAAGGATGAAAAAGTAAGGACAAACACAAAACTTGAAGAAGCAACAGAATTTTTTTCCATCTCTCATGTGATTTTTACTATCCAGTCTCATTTAAATCTGGTACCAACTTTCCATAGAATACTTTATGCTGCCAGGACCTATAAAAAGGAAATTAAAAAAAAAAAAAATCACTAATGCTGTAGCATAAAACGAACTTTTTAACTCGGTGTCTGCATCTGCAGTAGGAAACAACATCCTACCTTATGTGCAAATCTCAAATATTGTTGCTAATTTGTTGCATCTGAATTACTTTCTGATTTGCTTGAATGCACATCAGTTCGTTCCGCTAAAAGCATCTTCAAGAGCAAGTCCTTCTGCAGTACAGATACAATTCTGAGGGTTTCTTCTTTGTCCGTATAACATGTTTTGTACCATTTTAAATATGTTTGCTAATGTGATCCACCTTTCTGGTTTTCCTCCCACTGGTTTGCAACTCCCCATTGCACGCAGATTTACTAAGCTCTGTGTTGCTTAGGTAGATATTTGCCCCTTCTTCACTTTTTTATCCCTAAAGCTGGTTTTGCCCAGGTCCAAGGCAACATTCTGCTGCTGAACAACTGCTGGGCATTTACCAGTTGTTTGTAGCTATCACTCTCACCTATACATTGTAGGCTTCTGCTGCCAACCAAAAGCTCTGCATTTTGTTTTAAGGCTATGTTTTTCATTATTTTATACAGAAAAATTACTTGCTATTTTTGCCTAGTAGTTAAAAACATATAATAGCAATTACTGTTATTCCATACAGCAGTACAAGGGTAAACAAAAAGTTAAGCCAAGAGAGGTGATAGTTACCTGGTCATTACACAGCTGGTGTTACAGCTAAACAAGCCGAAACAGGTCCATGACCAGGCCAATCCCAGAAAAGCCTACAGGTCCGAAGGATCATGCGATCCACATAACTGGCACCAAATCTCTTACCAGCAATGGCAACAACAGAATTCCTAAGCTGGACAGGGCTGCACTGCAAATAAACAAAACCTTGTGGGAGAAGGGAAAATCCAAGCCTACGGAGCTAGTTCTTCTGCTAAGAAAGAACTACACAGGTGTTGTTGCAAATGCAAGGTTTTTATCTTTGATTGATTGTGTCTACATGAAAAGGGGTACTGTACCAATACATAGAGGTAAATATGCCAACGCAACTGCTCCTACAAAAGGGCAGAGGAGATAAATGTCAAGAATGAGAGGTGTGGTGTGTCTTGAAATTCCTCGCATAGTAGGTACGTTTTGGGTAAGGCATAGGCTGCTTCATGACACGCTGAAATCTCTCAAAGTCTCTGTCTGTTGTCCGTAGAGCACAAGCAGAATCAATGAAAGGCTACCAAATAGTGATTAGAGAGACCAAGTAAAATGATCATTAGGATGTTTTTCTTTCATCCTCTGAATAACTTTTCAAGAATGTTTGGTTCTCTGTATTAACAATGGATTTAGGGTTAAGAAATATGCTTGGAATAGAACTAATTTGTTAATGCATACAAGTTATTGTTTTTGAGACTTGATTTAGATATGATTGTCAGTAATATATTTTAGCCACAGTATGGGATGAAATATTTAGTGATTTCTTCTCCACCTTACACACGCAAGCATTAGAGAATAGCACTTTGGAGGTTAACATGTATTGAGAAAAAAAAAGGATGAAAAATAAATTGTAATCTATTATTTACATAATCAGACTGTTTTCAAACCAACATTTTTAGTGAAATTACATATCACCACCCAAAACTCACAGATGACCTGTTTCTGCCTAATATCTTTGAGTTTAGCATGGCACTGTTGCCAATTTAAGGACTCTAAACACGGGCAGGGGGCCTAATTTAGATAGGCTACATTGTTGATTCTGGACAGGGTACAAGGTGGAAGTTTTTCCAGAAATCAACCACACGGATTCCCAAAAGTTTACAGTATCAATACATCTCAGAGCACAAAAACAAAACAAAACAAAACAAAACAAAACAGCAAAANTTTAGAGCACAAAAAAAAAAACCAACCAAAAAACAACAACCAAGAAAAAAAAAACCCAAAAAACAGTTCATTTGCTACAAGTTACTTAGTTCTCTTAAACTTAGAATTTTACCCTTTATTTGTTAAATAATTCTCTTGCTTCTCATTCTAAATAGGACACATGGTTGATCTTTCACTCTTTTTGAGTCGGTGGGTTTCTTGAGTCAGTGGTCCAAGAGTCAGCAGTCACAATCTCTCACTGCCAGACTCCAGAGGCCATGGAATGGCACATATCCCTAGAATTAGATAGGCACAGCCCTGTTGCAAAACCTTTCTAATTCTCTATAAGTCCCTGAGCAAATTGTTAACTGTTTCTGGCTCTCAAGATGTCAGCATCAGTATCTTTTTCAATTAATTTCCTCAATGCATTTATCTGCATGACTCATCATGCCTGAAATCCTCTGTGAAAATCACCATAATTTTTTCTATTGTTTAGTCCTCTGGAGGTAAATTAGTTTCAAGGAAGATGTTATGTATATCATAGGCAGCAGTTCAAGTATTTTTGTTCCCAATTTTTTTTGTGATGTGTATTTTTTTGTAAATTTATTGGTCAATGTGTTTTAAAGAACTTTTGACCTTGTGATTCTTCCAAATTAAATCTACAGGTGGAAGTGCCATATCAGACCCTCCATACAATCCATGTGGGATAAACAAATATGCCTTACATGCCAATGCATTGATACTCCAATTAAAATATTAAACTAATAAACAAACAACAATATGTTCAAAGAGTTACTTGTTAACTTTACAAAAAAATTCTTCAAATTTTCAAACTGTTTTTCTAAACAAACCTTGAAATCTCCTATATACAGGTTTCACCGTATCCACCCTTCCCTGTTGTTATGATCCCAGAACTTACACTCCTCAAGAACAGATGTGGGCTATTACTATGGTGAGTTGTCAATATCCTGAATTCCTCACTGGTGTGGGCACACTCGCACAGCCCACTGTTGGCAAATAGACTGGATAAAAACATGGGTAGAATTAGAACAAGTGTACACAGTATGTGCATACAGATCAAATGCACAAAGATCAGGAGCGTGCTTGGCCAAAACTGATTGCACTAAGTACCATGACTGGGAGTCAAGTGCCCCTGGGGTTGTTAAAGGGCAAGAAAAATATTAGCCAGAGTAAATGATAATTAGGAAAATTCTGACATATTTTGGAAATAAATGAAAAGTTGACCTGAGAAATACAGAAGAAGCAAAATTTTGTACAAAAGAGAGGCAGATACCTTAGAGTTGGAACAGCAGCACTCATCCTTGCTGGCACTATAACCTCTGTCCATGCTAAAGAGGATGACCTCCCCATGGGAAGCCATGAGTAGCTAGTATCCAGACTGTGCCCCAGCATGGTTAGAATTTTGGGTGTTCAGTTGAGAAAGATGTTTATTAACAAGTTAAAAATGCTTAGGATTCTGCCTTGTCTGTTGTACAACATATACTAATCCCAAACACATAAATCAAGGATAGATGATTAACAAGAGTCCATAATAAATTTATTAATTGCTTTTATTCCAGTTTAAGATTAAACTAGGTGAACTGAGCTGTTTTCCCCTTGTAATAGTTGGCCGGTTTGTTATATTGATAGTGAATATTACTCCTTTCTCATCATATGGACTAATTTTTTGTACTCTAGAACATGTACTGTGCCTTGTTTTTGTTTTACTGGTCTGCAATTCTGTGTTATACATGGATGTAGTGTATACGACATGTTTTGCATACGCTAAATAGCTATTCTGTATTTTTGTTAGTTCTGAAACCATTTTTCCCAGTTCAGCACTGCATGTGTTTAGTGACCAGTAATTAACTACATACCATTTGCACATCGCTCTTGACCTGTGGTTTCACCACATGCCCACAAGTTCTTTCCATCAGCCAACACCCATATGTCTCTAAGCTGCATTTTTATTCTATCATCATCTATAACCCATTCCATGTATAAGAATTACTTACCATTATTACCTATTGCAGCCTCTTGGTGCAGTCATGGCCCCAACACCAGCTATTTAGCAATGTCAAATACCTGCTTTCTATTTTTGTCTTTTTCTACTGCATATATTCCAGACTCCAACTCAATCGCAAAAATTCAACTCTTTAAGTTGCCTATTTTTTCTTTAAAAAAAAAAAAAAAATTTTTTGGTTTTCAAAATTGCCTTACAGCTTTCATTTTTTTTTATCATTATTATTATTATTGCGAAAATGTTTAATTTTAAACATGTTATGCTGCTCTCACAATGTGCCTCTCATGAGAAGAAAACTCCACGAAAGACTGTTTTTCCTATTGCTATTTCCCCATGAAGCAATGGGAGAGCAATATTCATGAGCAGCTGGATCCAGCAGCATGGGATGCACTAATCTAGGCAGCAATGGAGCTTGCTTAAATACTGATGAACACACTGATTTTGGTGTGCTTTGCCTACTATGCTGTAATCACTTCCACTTCTCCAGGAGAAGCCACAAATCTGGGGACTTCTGCTGCTCTGCTACTATGTATTTAAAGAGAGAGAAATATGCACAGGTCATACAAACACAAGTACTAAAAACACTAATATTTTCCTACATTATTGTTTTTCAGAATTTACCCTCAATTGAAATAATTTTGGTTTTATCTCCTCACTTTTCAAATCATTCTTTTTTAATTTCTACTCATGTTTTTATAATGATTTTGAGTCCAGGGATATTATGCCTTTAAGCTGAGTTTACTTTCATTTCTCCTGGTATTGAAACATATCAAGATTTCATTACCACTTTTCCTTCTGATTTCTATGCTATTTGAAGCATTAATAATTTAGCTTTTTCAAAATATGACCTATTTTCCTAATGTAGACAAGCCCATAACATTAGCTATCTATGAAGAAAAATAAGTGGATTCAGTTATGCAAATAGTTAGCAAATGAAAAAGAGGATTGAGTTTCTCTACAGTATGACTTTCATTTCTAAGAAGTTGCAAAAGATAAAGTATAATGGAAATATGAGGGAGAATAATGAGAGAAGCCTTTATAAAGGGAAAAGCTGTCTGAACTATCTACCAATATTCTTTGGAGAAGTCAGCACACACAGAGATAAGCAACACAGCAATCCATCCAAAGGGCATCTCTTTTTACAAAATCTCTGCAGCTTATGTTTGAAGTCTGGCACCACCATGGCATTTTAAACAAACCATAGAAGTCATGCCCCATCTACAGATTGCTATGCAGCTTATAATTGAAATGCAGCTCATCTTAGTTTATCTTCTTTGTTTCTTTCTCTCCTTCCTCCCTTTCCACAAGTACATAGAATGGCACTATTTATTTTGGTCATTCATACCAAGGGAAAAGGCTATCTGTATTTTAAGTTTTGTTAATTGTCATTGTTGAAGAGGTAGAGATTAAAATCAGTGCAAATAACTTTAAAATATTATCAGTCTGCTAGTCATCAGCACTCATAAGGACGATAGAAAAGGCTGAGAAGACGGGAGGGAGACTGAATTGTTTCACATTCCCTACTCTCTCCCATACCCAAGGAACAAAACCGATGATTCGAGAGAGAACATTTCAATATTACCATATATTAGGAATTAAGATTATCAAATGAAGTTCAGCTGCAGTCAAAAAAGGTAATTAGAGTTATATAAGTTACTAGAAAAGGAATAAATTCAAAACTCTAATGTGCATAAAGTCATATCTGTGATGTCCCATGTTTTGAATACTGCATTTATGATCCTCAGCCTCAAAAGAAGATAAGAAAAAAGATATATTTTAGTTATAAATTACTTGTGAATAAAGAAAATACATGACTGAAGGGGTATCTGGTCACCTACCCCAAAATTGTCCATAGCCTGGTCATACCACTTCGTGTTGGTAAGTTTCTGGTTGTGTGTTTCATGGCCTAATCTAAGTCAAGAAAAACACCACACTCACAGAAGTAACTTGCTCAAAATTCTATCTTGATAAGGCCAAATGCCAGATGATTTTACAAAACATTCTAGATCTCTGGCAATAAATACAGTAATACAAATTCTACCACTGACTGGGAAGTTATAAAAAAAACAACACTTGCAGTTTCTAACTCTCCACTATGACCCCATTATGTGACAATATTAAAAAACAGATTTGATTAACCCAGTACAATCTTTCTTATATCAGCATAATTTTACAGAATGACCAAACCCAGAAGTTTAAGTAGGGCTCATACAAGAATCTAAAGTCTCTTATTCAGTTCTGTAGATCGTGTAATAGTTTGTTGGATGACTACATCGAGCCACATTGACATAAGCAGTTTAAATAAAGGTCAAAAACTGCTGGTAAAATATTTGTTTTGCATACTGCTGTGTGATGTTGATGTTCTAAACAGAGTTTACTAATACCAGGTGGCCGCAACTTAACTTGAAAATTGGGACTGGCAGAGGGAATAAACATCTGAAAACCAACAACAGATCAACAGCAGAAATTACGGGACTTAGATGGGTACGCACTGTTTTAAACTGGAGTATAATTGTTTTATTGTGTGGCTGCCAGTCCCTTATATATGAAGCTTAAAATTAAAACATTTAAATAATAAAAGATGAAATGATAAAATAAAAGATAAAATAATAAAAAATACCCAGAGGGTATACAAAAAGGATGGAAATTACCTTGGTAAAGGAAACCAGGGAAAATGTATATCTTTGTCTGGTCTGGAAGTACTAAAAGCCTTGGATGTTTTTGTTACTAGAATGTCCCACGTGAGGGTGGAAGGATCATGCTGACACTTAGGAATGAGCACAAGCAACTGGAAGTTGTCTTAGAATTTGCATCCTTATGACGTAGATAACTACAATCACATGAAAGATTTCAAGGCTGTCTATGCTAAATTTATTCTGGTTGGTTGACATTTGTTCAGTGATTAGCCTTAGGTTCTCTACACTGAAATACAGCCACAGAAGGAAGTGTACAACACAGGCTGTGTACAACAGTTGCGCCGGAGGCATCCCCTGATCTTTCCCAGTGCTTCCTGTATCTTCAGAATGGGTTGATTAAAAGGGATGCGCTGTCTCTCCTTACCTTCTTACTTCACCTCAAAGACAACACCACATTGTTGTCCAACACAGGTAGTGACTGATACAAGTTCCCTTTGGAGGAATGCACAGTGTTACTTTTGCTGTGCTGAAATCACAATCCCAGATTGCTTAGTCATCCATGTATGACTCAAAAATGGCGCAAAACATCTGTCCCTTCACCCAATCCCCCAGCCCCCACCTCTGCAGCCCCTTGTGCTTAGCTTCCTCTCTGACTGGTAGTAACTCTCTCAAGAGGAAGGAGTGTTGCAGAAGTACCACACCATTTGCCAGGGGCTTTGCTGAACTTGTCTTCCTTTTGAAAGCCAATAGGCAGGAAGGAAACAGCTAAGACCTCTGCAATGATACAAGGCTTTCATTTTTTTTAAATTCTTATAACACAAGCAGTCTTCTGTCATCCAAGACTTAACCAACTTATATATTAGATTGTACAACTCCCCTTTTTGTTGGAAATCTGCAATAAAACATGACCACAAACAATGTTTTTAGAGAATTAACCTCTTGACTTAGTTTATATAAAAGATCAGATTTTTTAAAGACCTGGATATTTAGTGGTTTTGTGGTTTTGCTAGTTTGTTAATTTTAGTAACACATGGAAAGGCACAAGAGGAAAAGTATTGTAAGCCTCTAAGACATAATCATCCAAAAGGTTTTTCTACAGTTTTTATTTAAGATAATCTTTGAAGAAAATTCTTTAGTATTTGATCTAGAAAAAAATGCACTGCAACATTAATGTCCATTTAGGCTTTTGATAATAACAATACTCATCTTCCTTTTTCCAGATCTTTCCAGATGCTTCTGCATACCAAAAATAACCATGTGAATTCATCATCATTTCAATGAGAAGAGGGGACACAAGATTCAGATCTTTGAAAGGGTACCTGAGAGCTACACTCAGTGGCATTCAGACCTCTGGTTTCCTATACTCATATATAAGTAAATTGTAAGCAAACTGTGGGTTATTATTAATCTACTAACAAACAACTAATGCACATTGCTGTAGTACCTCACGATTTTGGCAATAAATCCCACGTTTCTTTAGTATTTTCTTTTCATTGCTTACTGTCTTGAGAGACAACAAAATGAGTCTAAATGTTTCCTAGAGTCTTCGCTTTCCCTCCCCCATCACAAACTCCTGCTTCTGCTGTTGTCTTAAATTCCCCTGAGAACAAAAGAGAAAGTCTCCAGGAATCAATTTATTAATTATGTTCTGCTGAAATACCATCTTTGAACATTTTGCCTTGTCTGTCATATATTATATTTTATATTGTTTAATCATTCAAATTCCTAACAACACAAAAATTATCAAATCACTCTGACTGCAGATGACATATTTATATAAAAATGCCTTAAACTAGCAGACCTGGTTTAAAGAGACAGCTACTACAGCAGGGCCTGCCACAGAGCTGTGATTTGGGAGGTAGAGACAAATGGAAAGCAAGTGGCCTAGTTCTCATCACAGATAGGTTACTTTGCTTCCTATCTTTTACACAAATGCCAATTCCTCCAAACAAGGACACCTCTACATTTTTAACTGGATTTGAATGTTAAAAACTCACAGTTTTTACGGTACAGATCTGCAGCTTTTCCTCATTCCAGGTGTTTTTCACCAAAAAAAAACCCCAAAACAACCAACCAACCAACCAAAAAAACAAAAAAAAAAAAAAAACAACTAAAAAAAAAAAAAAACCAAAAAGAGAATAACATACCAATTGCAAAAATCCTCGAAGAAATGGTTTCAGGTCTAATATACTAAAAGATCAAAGAAGAAAAATAACAGTGACATACATACATGGAATCCATTCCTATTCAATATATTATTGAAATATCTTCCTAAATCCTTTTCTAAATTGGGTATTATAATATAGCTAAGTATCAAAAGTGGGTCATGACTATCCTGTTGTACCCTGCAAGAAAAAATATTTTCAATTTTTTGTCTGTTTTTAATTTAATTTAATTTTATATTTTGAGAAGATTAAGAAAGAGAAAATTGAAATCAAAGTTTCAGAAAAAACAGTAAAGACAGTGATATTAATATGATGAAAATAAAATGGGGTTTTAGAGCTCTGCAATTTTTATCACCTTTACTTTCATACTTTTGTTTCATTTGTATTCCAAGACCTAGACACAGAACTGACACTGGTTCACCCTGTTATCAAAGAAAAGCTGCATTCCATTAGGAAACTGTTCAACATTTTATGGAATTAAGGTCTGTATTTATAACAAATGTCTCCAGTTAATACACTGCTAATATAACCGTGCTCCAAAACTCTCTCGAAGCATGATACCAGTAATGCATTTTCTCCTGGAAAAACTGATGAATTAAATGTGAGGATGTAAACAGAAATTACATTAATCCATCTTGTAGCTCACAGTAATGTAAATTTCCTAACCTTCTCGTTCACATTGCTTCAAACATGTCATTAATCTGTTACGCCTTGAACTTCTGTTCTTTATACTGCATAAGAGCAGTGGAGTAGATAAACTATGGGCAGTGTATCAAGAGGAAGGAGCAAATTATAGTTTTGACACTTACTAAGTGATTTCCCCATTTCCTTTCTATGTATTTCTTCTGCAAGTTATCTCTTAGGTAGTAACGCTTCCATTAAATTTTCAAATGGGCTTTCTCTCTGAATAGAACTTGCAGAAATGAAATAAATTATCTGTTTCTTTGTTCAGAGTGGCTGCATAAAAGTGCCGTCCCATTTTTTATGCTGGTGTTTTAAATTCTGGAAGAAGAACTTCTCCAACATAATTCTCCCTAACACTGTGATCATGAGACTGCTAAAAAGAGTAAAAATAATATGTACTTACAAAAATTTATCAGAATAATAAGAAAATTTATAAGAAAGCTTGGTGACAAAACCATTTAAAAAGTTATTAGACGTTGCACTGCATGTTTTTTTCATTTAATCTCTGATGAGTAAATGTTAAAATAACGTCATGTGACTGTCTATTGGGTTTGCATAGGTAAGCTTTGGAAGAGGAAGGGGGGACTACAGGGGTGGCTTCTCTGAAGGAGCTCCTGAAAGCTTTTTCTATGTATGTTTGGCAAAGCCAAACCCTGGCAGCTCCAAAGACAGACATGCTGCTGGTCCAGGCTGGGCCGATTAGAAAAGTTGATAACACGGTGATAAGATGTTTAAAAAGAAAGAAAAAAAGAAGAAGAAAAAAAAGAGTTCTTGCACGGTTGCAATTCCAGTCAGAGAACAGCAGGATGAGAACATGTGAGAAGGACAACTCCGCAGACACCAAGGTCAGTGGAGAGAGAGGGGCAGGAGTTGCTCCAGCTGCCAGATCTGGGATTGCCCTGCAGTCCGTGGTATAGATCATGCTGAAGCAGCTGGCCACCTGCAGCCCACAGGGGTTCATGAGGGATGCAAATATTCACCTGAAACCCTTGCAAGAGACCCATACCAGAGCAAATGGATGCCTGCGAGGAGGCTGTGACCCTGTGGGAGGCTCACAGAGAGAGAGAATCCTGCGTTGCCATTTCCTGTACATGAAGGACTGTACCCTGTGGAAGAATGATCCACTTTTTCCAATAAAGTGTGAGATTCTCAACAACTTTCTGTTTACCAATATAGCTACCAATTTATTGTAAAATAGTAATAGAATGAAGCTGTAATACTTTGAATATCAATGTATTTCCTCAGAGGTATAAAATACTCTATCATTCCTACCTTTTAGACTCACCAAAGAGAGAAAACACACACAGTCATGTGCTATTGTCTCTGCAAATGCCACATTCTGCTTTCCTAGAAGACATTTACGTGCACCCTAATTACTACAGTTTAAAGTCTCCTTATAGCTCTTGTTTTATTACTTTTTTCCAAAAATATTTGACAGTCACATATTTTTATTGACAAATTAACTACCATTTTTTCCTGAACTCAATTATTCTAAATTTTCATATCTTTAATTTCTTTCCTGATATACTTACTTGAATTTCTTACCCACGTCACAGCTGTTATTCTTCTGATCCTTTTTCTCTGCATTCTTTGAATTACATCAAACTCTGATCTTAGCAAGTCTAACCTCCACTCTTGTAATTTCATTTCAATTCTTTCCTAACAAGCCCTTCTCCAGCCTTCCAATTTTTTGTGGTCTTTTCTGAAATTTCTTTGGCAGTTCTTAGAAAATTCCAGATGTTCTATGGCAGAAAATGTTCCTAATCTGAAATTCTTTCACTTTACTTAACATGATCTGGCAATATTTCCCGCATAAAAGACATTTCTTTTTACAGGGGAAATATTTTTAAATTTGCCTTTTACAGGCTTGCATAGATTTTGTCAGAAAAACATGCTTGTTTTTATCCATATTGCAATCATTCAATCTATAAGAAGAAATAACAGCTCAGTTTCAATTCCTGATTAATATTTCAAATGTACTTTCATTCTAAGCATAAAACCCAGTCCAGGTTTCATGCTCAACATAATCTATTGTCAAATGTAAAAGACACTAAGAGATATTTTGAAAAAAAGTGATTGAGAGATAAGTACATATATTCCAGAAATTTTACAGCATTTCTGTCTTTGAGTCTCTCACAAAGGTAATTGAAGGTGACAACTTCATTAAAAATGTGTTCATTGGGGGCGGGGAGAGTATTTGGTTTTTTTCTTAACCATTTGCCACACTATATGAGATAATTAATTGACAGTATTCTCCATGGTGTAAGGCCTGATTTAGAAATAATTGTGCAAGGTGATATATCCATTCTTCTCAATAGCTGGATTAATGAGAAATCTCTGAAATAATAGATTTTTTTTTCTTTTTTTTGAAAGAGCTTGCCTGATATTTAATGATCCAATCACTTAAAAACAAGATAAAAGAGAAGAAATGAAAAACCTTACTTGGGTTTTTAGAAATGTGTTCATTTCATACAAATTGGTTTTCTGCAAAACACTGCCACCCTAACACATACAAGACTTATGAAATATCAATCTGCATCAGTCTGAAGATCTGGACATCCTCCTCTGTAGGTGACAGAGTGGGATGGGTCTGGGACTTTGGGGACAAGGTTAGATCTCTGGAGCCCAGGGCAGCTCTTGAAACATGGTTTATTGCATAGGTGGTGGGTATCAGAGCTTTGCTTCAGCTGCCAGCCACAGCTGAAGCGTGCTCCAAGAGAGAGAGGTGGGGAGGGGTAGAGAGAGGGGTAGACAGAGGTAGAAAGAAGAGATAGAAGAGTAGAGAGCAAGAAAGCTAGATGGAGAGAGAAGAGTAGCAAGAAGAGCAAGAGAGAGCAGGAGCAAGAGAGAGCTAAGTAGGAAGAGGAAGGGGTATAGAGAGGTAGGAGGAAGAGATAGAATAGAGCTAGGTCCCTGTTACAATACATCATATCTGTTTTTGTGTTGAATATTCAGATTTACACTAACCAACCAGTACAAGACATGAATCCTATAGAATTTACATACAGCCTATGAGAACTACAACATAAACATATGTGTTACATTTTAAACCCTAAAAGCTAATTCCTAGACCCTTTTTTCTTCCCTGCTACTGTGATGAGGTTCCTCACACCTTTGGACCCTTGGCATCCCCTATTTGCCAAGGGTATTGTTCAATCAAGGGAGATTCTTCTTCAGCTGGCTGAGCCATTGTCCTGTTCAGCTGTTCAGTAACTAATGGCTTGGCATCTAGATCTCAAAGTTCGCCTTCATTTCAACTTCGCTTATAGGTTTAATATTTTCAAAATCTTTTGCTAAAGAATCATATTTATAGGGCTTTCCTATTTCATCTTCCCCAACACTCCTCTGCTGGTTGGGTAACTCTACTTGTTTTTGCAAAGCCTCATGTAAAAACATATTCACTGACTAATTTCTCTACCTCAAATTAACATCAGTCTCGACAAAATCACTTGGAAGTTTTACTTTGTTTTGTCTACAATGAATTCCTGTTGAATACATTCTTATTTGTCAAGTATGCTTTGCAATTTGAAATATGGCTCAAATGTTCAAATTTTCCCTAAAATTCTTGCTTCTCCCACTGAAAGTAAATGAAAGTAATAAAAAGCAAGACAGAACTAGTTATGTCTAAGAATCTAATAGAGCCTTAACAAAGTATTAGCTTCCTATTGTAAAAAATGGCCAATCAACTTTTATCTTAAAAACATATCTCCAAAATTTTGATCGAACTTCCTCATGGCAGTAGCTTTGAGCTCTAAGAGAATTTTTCAAGTTCTGATTATCTATGCTCTGTAAAAGATTTTTCTTTCCAAAATCACTGTTCACAGATCTAAAGTTACAGTTTGGTTTTATTTTCAGTTACTTTGAATATTAGAATGGATAATCAGCACCCTTATAAAAAGTGGCAGCCATTCCACATTTACAAGTTCAAGGTAACATGGAATCAGCAAAATATTCTGTCCTTAAGTTAATCAGTGCTTACAGGAGTAGATTTGTAGCTTTCTTCCCAGTATGAAATCTGTACCAAAAAAAGCTTGTTAATGGCCCCAGAATTCTGGAGCTTCCTCTAAAGCAGTAGGATCTCGCACATGCCAATGCTCCCAGCCAAATTGTTAATGTACTGACCAATCTGGCAGCTGTCACACAGACCTGAATCAAATGAAAACATGCCTCACAAGGTGAATCCCAAAGTAGACCTTAATTATTTCTAGCACCATTGATTAGGTCTGCCTGACAGAAGTGTTAATTACACACTAGGTTTCTGAAAATTAACACTTAATGTTCTACATCAAGTTTCTTGCCATATGCTGAATTTTTGCAACTATTCCATCTTAGCCATTTTTTGAAAAGAGAACAACAACAAAAAATAACTGCACATGTTATTTTATTGCTTTTTTTTTCCCCTGAGTCTCTATCCATTAGCTCAGCAGTTCAGCTATTTTCAATCCAATGTCTACATTTGACCTAGCAAGCTGCACGACCTTGGGTCAGGTTTACTGCTAAAACTCTCAGGCTTTGAAAAGAACACATAAGAAACTGCATAACCTAGAGTCATGTCATATTAGAAAATTAAAATAGACATGATTAACAGCTTAGGGATTCAGAAAGAAAACTACAAGTATGAAAGAGCAGACAATGGTAGGTAAAACAAACAAAAGGAAACTGTGAAACAGTGAAATTACAATGCTGAGCATTGACTGACATTGAATACTGATCTATTCCAGGGAGCAACACAGGCCAATTCTTCCTAATCTAAGACTGGCCAGCAAAGGCTCATCATGAGCATATTAATGGGCACATTAACCAGGCAAAGCTGTAGGAACTCATTAGTTCTGACTATCTGCCCTATGAGCAGCCAATATGCAATTGCTTGTTCTCTTCAGCTGTATGTATCTTCTTTACAGAACTTCCTTCATAGGTTAAAAGTTACCAAATTAAAAAAAAAAAAAAAAAGAATAGCCAAAAGAGAGAAGGTTGCACTGCAGCAGACTCATGTTTTGGAACAAGCTCAGCAAATCAGAAAACATGATGTTTTTCTGGTTTTCCCACTTCTAATAAGAAGTCATGGGGCATATTTTGAACACGTTTTTGACATTACTGATTATACAAAATAACAGAAACTGATAGCACTGGTTAAAGACCCACAGATGTATAAATATCATCATAGAGTCCTAATGCTAAACGTAGTCCATTTGTGCCATTCTTACATTCTAAAAACCTCTCACATTTTTCCAACATTTGGAAAGCTGTGCATAGCCGGACTAAGATCTCAACAGAATGTCTGAATATTTTGTCTACATCCTCTAGCACTGGGTGTAAAATGAGGCTTTGATCACGTATTTGAATATCTTCATCAATGTCCTTAAATAAAAATTGACTGGAACGTGACAGCTCCTAACTTGAATATTTTGCTCTCTGATGCTTACACTATTGTTTACATTATATCTTTTTTACCAAAACACCCTAAAGCAAAAACAAAAACAAACAAACAAACAAAATCAAAAAATGTTTTGATTTCTCTCTTTTTGAATGTCGTAATTTGTTCTTTTTTTATATTTAAGATTTAGGAAAGTTTTGATGATGCAAGAAATAAGGAAACAAAAAGTAGAAAAATCTTTTTTTGTTCTGGAAGTTCTGTGCTACTCGGAATCATCAAAGAGTGCATTTCAGTGTTAACAATTTTAAAAGGAACTCGATAATCTTGAGCTCTTCCCTGCTATATTATTACAATCTGCACTCTGTTTAAAGTTTAATTTTAAAAATAATTGTCCCTTATTAAAAACTCCCACATTACATTCCTGCTGGTCATGCAGAAAATTACTTTGCTTCAGGAGACAAAGCCATCCAATAAAATAATTTCTGTCCTATAGATGAAAGAAAATTGGTGTAATCACAGTGCGAAATCTTGGAAGTGCTTTGTTTACTAAACTGAGCTTCAAGTGTCACAAAGAAGACTTAGTGCTCATGACTCTCATGCACTTTTCACTACTTTCTTGAAATGGAAGTGATCTCCCAGATCCTTCTGGCATTGTTTATATAGCATGGTCTGAATGAAATGGAAAATATACATTTACATGCAACAAAACTATCAAAACTATTCGAAAAAGTGAATGAAATGATCCCCACTTACAAGAAAAAATTTCTATACTTCAATTATGCATTTTTTTAGAGCACAGTGAGTTGACAGTACAGAAAAAGTTGGAAAAAATTAGGTTTGTTTATTTTCTCTTTTCTTCCTACAGGTTAGATCAAAAGAAGAAAAAGCATAAAATGCATCTCAGGGCAGAAAATGAGAATTATAAAGGTAAACTTCTGGATTTTTAATAATCTATCAGTCTGAGAATAGTTTTTGTAGTGCTAGCAATAGATGCAGCAGTAGAAACACTAATATGTTTTAAATAAACTGAAAATGAAAACACTATTATGTAAGAGACCTTTTTGTTATCCAAGAGAAAGTAATTTTTATGATGGCAAGGCTGAAGTTTCCTTTTATTCTTATTTATTCTTATCCTATTCTACCATATAAAGGCTAAAATTCTCCATGTATCTATGCCTCCTCTACACTGACCTACTTCAGAGGCTGGAGGAGAATTTGGTTGGGACTATGAAAGTCTTAGTGAACAAAGATCCTGTGTATTCTCTAACAGATGCCTGATTTGAACATGCATGTTTACACTGTGACATGATTAAACAAAGCATATTAAACAGCAGCAGTGAGGCTGTTCCATAAGGGCTGCTGGACCAGGAGCAGTAGATGCTGGCAGCACAAGCCATGCTCTCCCTAACAGGGAGCAGTCTGGCAGGACCCAAGCAGGGCTGCACTGGGGATGGCAATCTAGGCCAGGTAAGGGGATGAGTCAGGGCTGGGGTCCACACTGAATGCAGGGACAATCACACAAGGTGTGATGGGGCATCCCAGCCTGAAAAGCCTGGGCACAAACAGGACTCCTGGACCTGGTAGAGGACACCTGGGTGGAGACCCCAGGAAGGCTGATCAGGGCAAGAAAGGCCTGTTGGTGGAACCCAGATCATGACACCAGCAGAAGGAACTGGCTAGTATGGCTGTTCTGGAATTGACACCTCACATGCAGTTCTCAGAGTATGTTTTCTCCAGCTAATTTTGTTTTATGAACCATGATGGCAATATTACAGGACCACATCCATCTAACATTTTTGTCAGTCCCTTGGAGAAAGTGTCAGACCTCACTCCCAAAGATTACAGATGATGCCAAATGCAGGGAAGCTGATCAGTAACTCTAGAGTGAAGGGGTACTGTTCATATATATCTAATCAACCTGGAGGAGCAGGTCAACAGGAAATGTAAGAAATTTGGCAAGGTACATGAGGCACTTATGCAAGGATCTAGGCAGGTGCCTGTCTGGCTGGGAGTCACTTACAAAATACCTGCCAAGTCTCTTGTGGGTTTGGTTTGTTTTGCTCTGTTTGTAATCCCTGTATCTTCGTCTAAGGTTACTTAATTATAAATAAGGAGTACATCAAATGTCTGATGTAAAGGTCTAATATATACTATGTGGATTGATGAACAGATAGTACAGGTCCATTGACTTACATGAAAATTCAGGATCTTCTTAGCCTCTGACAATATAGTGGATTTCTCAAGCCTTGGAATAAACTTCATTGCAGAAAGAACAATTTTTCCAAATCCTTCCTCCTTCAGGAAGGATTTGGAAAGAAATTTAGATTTTATGGTTTGTGTAACACAACTTTTTCTTTATCTCATCACTTTTAGACTTTTTGTTTCCGTTGCTGCTAGGGAAAACCACTGGTGAATTATGGGTTGACTGCGCAGAGATGATATTGTGACTGAGCAAGGTACCCACCTACTTTGATCCACTGGCAAAGTTAATTTGTATCAAACTGCCTTTTAGATGTATTACTGCTTCCAAATATGCATACTGAAAGGGTGAGACCATTAAATAGATTATTAAACAAAAGTAAGTTGTAGTAACCCCTCTAAGACATTTGAGTATAGAACTGGCAATAAAATGTAATGATAAATAATACTTTTAATAGCTCTTGAAGAATATGTTCCAATAAAATTTTAGGGGTTCAGTAAAATGTTATATTTAACCTGCTAGCCTTTCTGTATTAGTGTATAATTGTAGAAGGTTTTAGTAATTTCAAGGGAAAGTTAATATTTTATATATTTAAATTGGCATATTATTAGAGAGATGCAGACCAAAATCTCATAATACTAAGTGATTGTTTAGTTGATTCCATTACAACTTTACCCATTTGTGTTGGTTCTAGAAGTCGTTCCAAATTTAGCCCATGCTAGATGGTTAAACCAATCTTTAAAAAAAAAACAAGTCACCACTTCATCTATGTGTTTTTCATCATTCATTTCACACTTATATTTGCAACTTAGTGAGAATGATTACTTATTGAGAGCTCAGTTCATCTCTCCTGGTCATTAAACATTTGTCCTTTTTACAATGATCAGCAAGTGATAATTTATCATCACACAATAGACAGGGTATTTCTGTATTGGATATGCCAGATACATGTTTATTCTTGCTAAAAATTACATTCAGGACTGCAAAAATTAGTAAAAAATATTCCAAAAGAAAATAATATTTCTCACAAATGAAACTCATAAGCAGCAGATTTTTCTTTTTATTCACAAAATACTCCAAAGTATTTTTTAAATATATTGAGGATTTTTAATTAAAAAGAATAAATTAGCATAATAAGGGTCTTAGTAGGTAACTACTTCTTTTCAACTAACTATGGTTGCCAAAGTTGCAATTCATATTTTTATTCTGTGAAGGAAGTTACAAATCCACATTATTTCCAATGATATTAATATTGATTGTACTTGGCCATATTAGTGCATTCCTGTAATTACAGTCACCACTCATACAGTATAAGTAATTGATCTAGCAAGGCTTCCAAAACACACCCTAGAAAGAAAAAAAAGAGTTAAATTTTTGTGAAACATTGTCAAGCTCCTAATGCGCTAAGTTGAAACAAGAACTAGCTCTTATCAGCAGTGGAATGACTTACATTTTCAGATAGGTCAAAATTTTAAAAGCACTCCATGCCAATGAGGCCAAAGACAAAAACTTTCATATTTTCTGTGAATCCAAATCCCTACAGAAGCAGAAACATATGTTGCTTGTAAGATGAGACAGATGCTGCCCAAAACTGACCTTAGTTTTATCAGTTTGTTGCTGGTCAGCACTAAGCATCAGTAAAGAACCAAGCAAAAATCATGCTATTTTTATTCTGAGAGGGTCACAATTCAAATCCATCCCTGAAGATCACAAAAATGCTGAGTAAGAAGGTATTTCCTGAGTGGTCCTGAATGGAAGCTTTTCTTGAAATAAGTGAATGGTGCTAGCATGACTTCAAAAACCTTATAAAAGATTTTCAGAATTTGCCGGCCAAACTCTGTGCTAGATAGTTCTATCAAATGTTCATCAAAATCATAATTCTATAATGACATGTTTCAGGATTGAAAAGCTGTTGTCTAAGTGGGATACAGGAATTCCCATTCTGTCCACAGATTAAAATTGTCTACACTTAAAAAATAATATATAAAAAGGGATATTAAGTACTGACTTTTTACTAAAATGTAATCTGAGCTATGCGGAACACCCAGACATCTTTATAAGATTTCTTATGTAGAAAGAAAAAGAGGGGAGAATTGGGAAAAGAAATTCTGTGTTACTGATTGATATAGGAGTTAGCAAATCTGCCTATGATTTTCCTGAGCCATTGCCTTAGAGAAACCTAGAAACAAAGCTATGGAAAGCAGCTTGTCCATTACTGTGTCTAACTATTTTAACACTTTTCTTTTAACTATTGATTTTCAAGATTTGCAAAATATATAAACAATCAATTTGTGAGTCTTAATTATTCTGAGTGATCCGTTTCCTCCATTTATCATCTAAAACAGAAAGAAAGTGCCTGCATAGCAAAGCCTGTGTTGAAGAACTAAAAAAAAATTCCAAAGCATTTAAAAGTCAAGCTGAAAGAGCAAAACTAGATAACACTGGAGAAGTTAACTTTGCACTTTAGTGTACTCAGAAAATTGATACAGTGCATGATGCTATCTGTTTTTCCATTTAAAATTAAGAGCCTCAAGCTGTATATCATCAAAATTCATTTTCCAGAAAACTAACAAAATGTAGTTTGACAGATTGATTCTTGTTAACAGTGAAAAGGTATTGCACATACTGACCTGAATCGATTTCAGTTTTATTTTCCTTTCTTATAATAAGGATTAGATCATCAATTTTTATCTCCTGACATATGAATATCACAAGATTTATGTAATTTGAAAATGTCAAAGAGTTTAACAAGCAGAAGGCTTAATTTCTGGCACAATCTGATTTTTTTTTAGTGAATATTTAAATAACAACAAGAAACAAAAAAAATAAGCAGGAAATGAAAACTACTTCTGGAGAAAAAAAAATAGCACATGAATATGATCACGGTTGTACATAAAAATTCTTCCCTTTATAGCTCTGATCACCTACACCTCACCCCTTCCAGGGAGGGTCGTGCAGTGGTTGTGCATTGTTTTAAAAAAAATGAAAGATTTTTTTAGGGAATGGTGACATTTTTCAAAAATGTGTTTTTACTAAATATTTAGATATTTTTCATAGGTTCAAGATCAGAACTTTTTCTTATTTAAGAATAAGGGTCATTAAGAGAACTACCAAGAATTTCACCACTGTCAAGTGTATGTTTGAAATCAATTTTTTTCAGGAAGATCAGGTCCTGAGACACAACGTTTCTCAGTGTGAAAGACATTGGTGAGACTGAATTTTTTTGTAAGTCATGCAGCATAGAGAATAAAAATATATAAATATGGAAAGCCTGTGGTTTATGAAAAAATATAGATAATAAAAAGTTGCTGATCACCACCTCTCCCTGAGGAGAAACAATTTCACAATTCAAATTAATCTTTAATCACAAAGCTAGCTGACAAACTTAAAAGTCATTACATAAATTACAACATCTTTGTTCATCTTGTGGAATTATAGAGTGATTTAGACCAGAAAAAAACCTTTAAGGTCCTTAAGTTCAATCATCAGCCTAATACTACTAAGTCCCCCACTAAAGCCTGTTCCATCCTTTAAGTATCACTATGGATAGTGACTCAACCACTTCCCTGGGGCAGCCTGTTCCAAAGTTTGATAACCCTGTCAGTGAAGGCAGGCACGTTTCCAACCACTCTGTTGCCAGCCTGTACTGCTGTGCGGGATTGTTGCAACCCAAGTGCCGGACACAGCACGTGGTCTTGTTGAACTTCACACCATTGGCCTTGGACCATTTATCCAGCCTGTCCAGATCCCTCCAATGAGTCTTCCTGCCCTCTGCCCTAGGTTACACCAAGTATCACTACTATGTTTTCTGTGCTCGTCCTCAGCTGAGTAGTTTTCAGGTTTTTTCTCCTCTCTGCAAGTCACTAGAAAAAAAACCCCTAAAATATCACATTTCTCAGTAGGTCAATGAAAATCACTGGTATTATAAGTGTTGCTGCAGTTGAAGCCATCTTGTCCCTCAATAAATCCTGCAGTGCAGGGACTGAAAGAATTGTGCTGTTGCCTTAAAAAGGGTACAGTGGGGGTGATTCATGGGGATAGATTACATCTCCCATTATACTTTCTCCAGAGGCAAATCATTGTACATGTCAATCTTCATTCTTTAAAATATCACCAGAAAATATTAGATGCTTTTATTATATTAGTATATTTATGAGGCTGCTTACATGTATGTTGAAGTCTGCATAGTGAGCATGAATAGTGTTATGTTCAAACTAATTCTAGTTAGTGAAACATAATATTTGATGGAAGAAATTAAAAAAAAGATTTTATTAAAAACCCACAAATTTAATATTCACTTTGCGTCCACTGTGAAAACACTCTCTGCAGAAGACTGTTATAAAGGACGTAAGTATAGGAAGGTGATTTCTTAACAAGGAGGCTGATTAGCTGATCATCTACACTTGATTGCAATCTCAGTTGTACCTTATGGACATAGAGACATTATGTACTTCTTGAAAAATTTTAAATCCAAATACTTAAATTCAGATAAATACTTGTGTAGGAGTTCAAATAAGAAAATACCCTATCTGGATTTGTGTTTCTGCCTAAAGTGAATTCAATATATTTTGAATAGTAAAAAAAATGTTCAGGTTTAATGCAGTTTAAGTAATCTGTTGTAATTAAATTCACACTGATTTTATTTTCCTGAATGTTCTAATTTATAAAATTATTGAAGGAAGGACTGGAAATCTTAATGACAAAATTGTTGTTCAAAGTTCTAACGTAGGGAAAACACCCTGCAGTAGGAAGCACTACTTCTAGAAACTATTGTTATCATTTTAAGTAATCTTCTCTCATCTGAAAGAGTCTGCTCCAAAAACAGAGCCACATTAAAATAAATAACATTTCCCAAAATTTAAGTAAGATTAATTCAGCTAAATAAATGTATCCTTACCTGAAAACTTCCAATATTGCTCGTATAAAAACTCTTATATATTTATTTATGCAAAATAACATGTACACAGCAATTGCTCCCTTAAAGTCATTAGCCTCCCACTGACTTTCTGTGCAGCAATATAATCAAAGCTTAAGGGAAAACTAATTCACTGCAGCTGTGTTGTGTAAAACCAGAATGATCTCAAGGTACAGCAACATAAAATTTCTGCTCTGTAAAAACATAGGTGGCAGAAAAAAAGATGAAGGAATTCAAACTAATTAGTCTATGTAAAGGTTAGGTACGCTGCTTAGAACAATGATAAACTTGTGGCTCTTAGGTAAGCAAACAGGGTTGTCATAGCTGTTTAGTACTTGTTCTCTTTCTTACTCTGAAAAATGAGAACAATAAATACTGGACTGCCATATTGGTAGAGATAAGACAAACATCTCCCAGCAATAACCAGTTATTATTTCAAAAAGAGAAAAAGAACAAAGGCTGTTCTAACATTATAAAATGTTGTAATGCAACTAAAACCTGTTCTCAGTGTACTAGGTATTCAGATTCCCAAAGGTGAAATATTTTGCAAAATAAGCTCACTGTTCTCCATTGAGACAACAAGGGATTTCTGTTGTGGAGGCATCAGTGACCCAGCTTTAGGCCGGGGACATGTTGCACACCTTGACTACATGTGTACTTCATTAATTCCATCAGCTACCCATGGACACAATAATAGGATAGTTTCTTACACGTCCACCTCCGTAACAATGGGGAGCAAAGCCACATGGACCCCCTTATGCATTTGAAGGAGATCAATTTTTTGTAGAAATCGCACCCTTTATATACCTTTTTTCTCTACCTGCCAGAACTGAAACTAAACCAAGACCTAAGAGAACTCAGCAGAAGAAAGGCACCCATTTGTGGGCCCAGCTGCAGTGCGGCTGTCCACTCGTCCCTCCATCCAAGCACCTTTCTGCTCACACGCTGTCCACGCGGCCCTCCATCCAATCACCTTTCTGTTCGTACGCTGTCCACGCGTCCCTCCATCCAATCACCTTTCTGTTCGTACGCTGTCCACGCGGCCCTCCATCCAAGCACCTTTCTGCTCACACGCTGTCCACGCATCCCACCATCCAATCACCTTTCTGTTCGTACGCTGTCCACGCATCCCTCCAGCCCCACTTCCAACTCTCCTCACTCCCAACTGCCTCTCCTCCTTCAACCAACTTCCAGCTGTCCTGCAGCCTGCAGCTGTGCCTTTCCCATAGGGCCTTCTGAGGGGAATAAGCCTTAAACACTTTTACAGTTATAAACCAAACCCTACATTTCCCCCCTCTTTTTTAATTAAGCAACAAAAATCTACTAGGAAAAACCCAAATAATTTCTAAGACATTAATAACAGTGTTAACAATAATAACTATAGCAACTTTTCAAAAACTGTAACATGGTCTTATGGTAACTCTATACACACAGAAACAGGATGGTTGGACAAAAGGCCACACACACCGTGAAGGAATCCATTTACCTTGCTGACCTGTAGAGACACAGGCATAACTTCTACCCCATGTCAACAAGTCCAGTGGTCCTTTCCAGTCTGTAAGACTTTTATTGTCACGGGAGGTCTTGGATGAGCCTTTGTGTCAAAGGAATGCTACCTCTCACATGCCATTTGTCCTGTATCATCACAATTTAAAAAATTAAGGTCTTGGCTAGTCTACTGTGAGGGCACTCCAACTTCCTCTCTTTTTGTTTTTAAATACAAAGGCAGTGCCTGTCATCCCTTCTGCAGGGCCCTTTGCAGAAAGGACAACAAACACGGCACAATGTATAAATAATTATTATGACACAAATCACTTAACTTGACAATAGCTTGCCTTGTGGGAGACTGGTGAATGCTGGTATTGTACTCCATTGCTGCAAGCACTTACAAACTGTGATGGTGTCTGGAAGGTTTAGAATGTCAAAACAGGTAAGTCAATGCCAGATAGCATCACGGGCTTTTTCTTCAGTGTGGGCAGTTGCCAATATATTGGAAAAACATTTGCATAGAAAGAAGCCCTTAACTTTTAAACACAACAGCTTTTGTCAGAAAGCAGCTAAAGCTTAACTTGGCCTATGAAAAAGTATTTGGTAGGAAATTACAGAATGTATTAAACATTTAAGGAACTATGTATCTCAGCTTCTTCAAATAGCAAAACAAATGGTCATTTAGAACACCAAGTAACTTAAACACAACTTTTTTGCATAGTTTTTTTTTTTGTAATAGGGTTAAGTAAACGTGTCTGGAAGTCTTAATTCTGTAAACAAAAATGGCTATAACACATACAACAGTTGACTAAACAAAACCCTTTAGTTACTGAAGTTTTGGGAGAAACCATTTTAACACATTGAAACAGAGCAACAAAAGGTTGAACTCTGTTAGACAAGGGGAGATTACCCCTCTTCATCCCTTCCTTGAGGGAATTCCCTTTTAAAATGATAGATAGAACCACAGTTAGAACAACTTCCTGTCCTTGCATCTGAAACCGGGAAGTGAGCTGCCAAAGCTGCTTCCAGAGAGCTAGCATGATGAGCGTCTGTTGCTGGTTTCAAGTCTGGGCTGGAGTTGCTGAGCTCTCTCCCATCTTCACAGAAGTATTGTGGGGGTTACAAGATCTTGGATCTTGCAGGATCATCGCTGGCAAAGTCCAGCCAAATTAGGTATAATTATAATTTGACTAAAGAGAGCAGGAAAGCCTGAGGATATTGACAACATCCAAGGGAACTTAAATCAGCAAGAAGTGTGTTAAATAAAATCTGTATAGTTACACACAGATTTAAAGGGAAAAATAAAGTAATAACACTATGTGGTATTAGAGCTGGTATTTAAGTTGATGCTGCTGCATGTGTTTAAACACCACAGAAGAGTAAAATTAAGAATCTAAATCATTACAACAGAAGAGTTTTCAGTTTGTTACACCATACAGGAAACCTTGCCCTTACCACCTGATTGGTTATAACCGCAACTTTTTGCCTTTGTGTTCTTGTGCCATCTCTGTTACAGCTCTTGGTGAGACTTAAAAGTTGAGAAGTTTAGTCTTTAAGGCCTGTCCAGAAACACTCTAGATATACACTATTTCTGGGTAGATTAAATATTTTTCTCATTCTATATGATAAAAGAAACAACAAATGACACAGACTCTAGTAAAGCATTCAGTATTATTAACAAGACATTTCTTTGCAAATGTAGATTCTTGTAAAAACAAAATTAGTCACACTCCAGCATTGGAAAGTACTAAATAATACCTCCTCCCTGCCCCTATCGGCAATTCCCATCCCCTACTGGTCTACTTCTTTCTAAATTAGTTGAGGTTTTGACCGGGCCTTCTGGACAGTCCCATCAGAATACAATACTTAGTAGGAACAAGGATCCCTTTTTCCAAGTGAAAAAAAGACTATTCACTCCCAGAATTTAAGAACTGTACTAGAGACTGCCACGAAGAAAAAAATCACTTAAATAATGAACCTATTAATAGCTTTTTCATTCCCTTCCTGTATATAAAACCTTCCTGATTTTAGAACATGTCTAAATTCAGTATGTTTCTGCTCCTACTGAATTTATTAAAGTCACTTTTTTATTATCTGGGCTAATCCTTCCCCATGGTCCCTAACTTTTTAACACCACTACTTGCAAATTTACAGGCAACAAACAATCTTGTTGAGAACTTCTTTGATAAATATTTGTGTGTGGCCAGAATGGAAATAAGCCACATGAAGATTTATCAAGTCTCTGAGGGTGTCCAGCACTTTTCAGAATGGCTTAATAATAGCGAGATGGCTCTACAGAGGTGTTTTGTAAAGTAAAAGGTGATAATAATGACAAAAATAATAAACATTATAGAACAAAAGAAAAGCCAAGCACAGGTGTCAGAGAAACCTCTGTCACCTTGCTAAAAAACACCTTCAAAAGCCCTGAGCATCTCTGTGCTCATTCTTTAGTACTGAATGGCCTAGGAGTGTTCTATTGGCAAACTGTCAATAGAAATAGTTACAGGTGTTGAGGTAGACTTCTAAAGCCTAATCGCTGCTTCTGCGCTGGCACTGAACCAATTGCAATGAGAAAGCTACAGAAAATTCTAGTTTAAGTTCCTAAAAGGTCTAGAGGTAAGATGATACTCTTTCCCTTATATGGAAAACACCTGCTCAGGTGTGGAAATGCATTCCTTCACTTCTTCTACAAAAAAGCCTTTCAACTATTATCCAAAGACTAAAAATCTAAGCAAAAGAATCCATTTCTTAGCAAAATTTTCATATGGTTTCTCTAACTAATATTTCCTGATCATTTAGAATTTGCATCCGTCTCAGATCACTTTTGTCATTGTGTAGATAGTGCTAGCTTTAATAATTAATATTGGATAAGTCTCAGCTGGTTTTGCTGGTGATTAACTGAGATCAGGAGGCCTCTGATTGTCACATACTAGCACTATTTACATGGAATTTGTAGATTAAAGTCCATGAAATTCAGCAGCCTCTTTTCAATTTGAAATAAACCAAAACAAAACCAACCAACCAAAAAATAAAACTGAAACAATAACAACACCCCCCCCAAAAAAAAAA
>WBMY01008619.1:427379-465575 GCA_013397315.1 Donacobius atricapilla
CCCCAACCAAACAACAACAACAAAACCCCCAAACCAAACCAGAAAACTATGGAAGAAGTCTAGGAAAATGATATGTCATTTTAAGCTTCGTGTTTACTGTTGGCTATGCCGGCTATGTCCTGCTCAGTACAAGGACTATTTCAGATTCCTAATGGAGAAAGCTGTGCCTTGTGCTGTATAGGGATCAAAGCAGCTGCACTAATATAAATTCTGGTAGGAATACATACTGCAGCTCCTCATTTGCAGTTGTCAATGACCTTGAGCATACACCGGCCTTATTACTTTTATTCTGGAAAGCTCTAGAAGCAAAGTCCAGCAGCAAAAACAAAGCCACTCAGTTGGGGTGAAATAGGAATCTTTAATCATTCTCTAAAATATTGGCATTCTTTGGTATAATGAGAATAAATCATCCAGCTGTCTGTTTTGCATGTGCCCAGGAAGGAAGTATCTCATTCACCTTCCTCTCCGTACAACACTCAGAGCTAAGCTGAACAGAATTCTTAAGAAACTATATTCTATTAAACAGCAAAAGCAGAGATGAGATCAGGGAATAATGCATTTAAAAAAAAGAAAAAAAAAACACTCCACAAACAGACAAAACTATTATACAGGTATAATAAAGTTATCCACTAAGCAATTTTGACTCTTTATATTCCTCAAGTAATATACACTTCCCAAATTTTTGAGGAAATAAATGCTTGGTATTTGATGACCTAATATGCTCAAAATATTGCAACTCTTGAGCAGTGAAATTTGTTATCATTAGGATGCAAACCTCAGTGCAAAAAGGAATAGAAATGACACTATATTTTCTTGTCATACCGACAAAGGAAAAGTATCATTTCTGTTTCAAAATTGGTAAAATGTAAAAGTAATTCCTAATGCACAGAAAGGAGCACTGGGATTGCACTACATTGTATTTCTATCACATAATTAAATGAACTAGCCTTAGAACAAAGTTATTCAAGAGCAACATACACTTAAAAATTAAACCTTTTATTAAGATACATTTACGCCAAAGGTATCCTCTACATACCAGAAAAATGCATTTAAGAAGCAGTATATTCTTGTTAATTATAAGAGGGCAAGTCTTCATGTCATCTGTGTTTCAACAAGACCGGAATTTCGAGGTGGGAAAAAAAAATTAAAAAGTGCAAAAAACATATTTAGGAAGTGGTTTGTTTTAAATCTGTTCATATTTCATTGTAAACTGCACAAAGAATCTGCATTACTCTGCTATTAGCAGTGTGCCCTGGCAGCCAGGAGGGAGAAGCATGTCCTGGGGGGCATCAGGCACAGAATCACCAGCCAGGCAAGGGAAGAGACTGTCCTGCTCTGCTCTGACCTAGGGTGGCCTCACCTCCTATGTCTGTATGAAGTTTTGGGCGCCACAATACAGAAGATATATTAAGCTGTTGGAGAGCATCCAAAGGTGGGCTATGACAATGCTGAAGGGCCTTGAAGGGAAGCTGTATGAGGAACAGCTGAGGACACTTGGTCTGTTTAACCTTGAGATGAGGGGACTGAGGGGAGTCCACATTGGAGTCTACAGATTCCTCATGAGGTGAAGAGGAGGGGCAGGCACTGATCTCTTCTTTGTGGTGGCCAGTGACAGGACCTGAGGGAATGGCCTGAGTCAGGGGAGGTTTAGGTTGGATATTAGAAAATGGTTTGTCATCCAAAGGTGGCTGGGCACTGGAACAGGCTCCCCAGGGAAGTGGTCAGAGCCCCAAGCCTGACAGAGTTTAAGAAGGGTTTGGACAATGCTCTCATGGTCATGGTGTAGTTCTCAGGGATGGTTCTGGTTCAGGTTATTCACTGAAAATAATGACATGGATGGTCTCTGGATTAAGATTGTCAGCAAGGCATCTATGTATACTAAGGAGGACCCTTCCCTTCTGGGAGAAACATTTTGCTGCCAAAACAGGACTGAGGGGATACTTCAGACCAGCTCACACACAACTCATCTTTCTTTAATCCATCAAGTTTCTGCTGTGAGGCCCACAAATTGTTTCACTCAGTGTAAAGCAATGTCTTTGCACCTAATATATGGAGGGAAATATTATTAATGAGATTATTATGCTTAGCAGTTCTCACACAACACATTGATCATTTAATTCACTGTGAAAAGAGAAAGAGTAAGCTATAGAACTGTCAAAATATGTGCCATGCCTGCTGAATTGATGAAGTACTTATTAAAGAAGGAACCTGCCTCTGAATCTTTATCAGGTTGTATTTTCTAATAAAATGTGACATGGGATATAAGACCCTTCTCTGTGCTGTTTCTCTGAATCAGTTACAGCACTACAAAATGGCTCAAACATAGTGAACACTGTTCATGTGTAGTAATGGACTAGACCCAGAGCAGAGAATAGAGAGTAATGCCCAGGTATGTCATTACTCTATCTTTGCTCATAGGTCCATGAAGTATCTCAGGTCCATGGTAAGAGGGAAAAAGAGAGAAGATAGGGATTTTATAATCCTGATTCACCTGGCCTTCACATTTCCTTTTCTTCCTAGGCAAGAAAATATCGAAGAAGCAGACAAAAAGGGATATGCCACAGGCAAGTCTTTTGCAAGGGAGAGTAGCTACTTGACTATTGGTTGGGAAGCCTCACTGCATGACAACACTACAATGAAGTTAAACTCTTTCCACAAGAGTCTGAAGACAAAAACAGTGTAAGGAAGTGCACCAGAGAGAGGGTGGCTAGGATTCAGGTAGCCATGGCAGGTGAGTAAGGCCACCTCCAAAGACAGGACGTGCTAAGACAACAACTTCAGACTCCCTAGCCTCTGGCATTCAGCTGGAAATCGCAGTAAATTTAATCAGGACAGTAAAATTGTGTTTGGTTGTGTTTAAAAAGTGGTTTCATTTTAGAGTGATATAAAAACCTGTAAATCTAACATTGTGGAAAATATGATACTTAAATATCTTGAATGTCTCAGAAAATTGCAGACTAGATTTGTGTGACTTAAAGGGAAAACATCAAAGAGCATCATCAGAAATGTGAACAGAAGTGAACAAGTGTACAAACTGCAACCCAATATGATTTCTCAACCATACCATGGTATTATTCACATAAACTTCAATTGATTTTTAGAAAAACCATATGAGAGCATAACGAAATGACCAGTCTCATAAACACTGACAATGGTGAGTGTGACACTGACACTGTGGACCAGTGACTGGTCTTCAGAATACTACCTTTTTCACATGGTAGCCTACATAGTAGATACAGAGCACTCTGTTTAACTTTTGAAATATACAAACTCAGAGGGGTAAAAATAAAGATAATAATGTAAAATATTCTCACTCATTCTTCTCAATTTGCTTGGTGTCATTTAGACAACAGATTATTTGTAAAGTTTGTAAAACAAAGTTTTAAAATAAACATATATATATGTATACAAAAAGTCAGTTTAGATTTACTGAAGCTTTAACAACTCCCAAAAAACAATCTGTGTGAGTTCCTAATATTATGCTTCATCTTCTCTTTTAGACAATTATTCTTTCTAAAGTACCTACAGTGTGTTTATAAATGGTATATTTAGCCATAAAATTTGCTGAATTTAGTACTTTATGCTCTTACACACTTCAGTAGCTTTAATGTATCCCAGATTCACAGAGCTGTGTTCCTCTTTAAATGTATTTTTTTCTTTTTGCAAAACTATAAAATCTTTTAATAGATCTTAGAGTATTGTATGTATCAATAGCTACAATTTAAAATATTTTTCTAAGCATTCTGTTTCAGTGAGACCTTCAAAAACATCATTTTTCCCCCAGACAGAACTCTTAAAAATATTTTATTTATACATTATTTTATATCTCATTCAGCCAAGTTCAGACTAGCATAGTGCTTTGTTTCACATTGCACCATATGATTATTTATTGTGACCTTATATTCTGTTAACACTTCATTTATCACTGATATTTTTAAAAACAGTATTCTGTGTGTACATTTGCTGGCCTTCGCAGTTTTGCTACAAATGTTTGGTTTATCTGTGCTTAATCCTAAATACTTATTTAAGCCATTTACCTGAAAATGGGTTCTAAAACTATATTTCATATTTTCCTGTATGCTCGCCAGTTTGCTAAAGCTACCTATAACTGGATGTTAAAAAGTTCTTTAAATCCGCGAAGCAGAAGACTACGTCTGAAAGTGTTTGTATAGTTTCTCTATTCCTTAGGAAGTCTACACAAAAGTGTCATGTAAAGTAGAAGCTCCAGACTTCTGACTTTAACCACCTACCATGTACATCAACACTCCTAGCTGATGCATATACCTCCTTACAAATACATCCACCTCAAGAGATTAGAGCAGGTGAAGACTATTTGTAATTTCAGGATAAATAACTTGAAATTCAGGATAGTTTCTAAGTACTTCTTAACTATAGCTAATGTCCTGTAATGTGTAAAGTTGTCTCTGATGCCAGGAAACAATAGAAGATTAACACTGTTCTCAGGAGCTGTCAACTCACTGCAGTCTTCTGGAAACTGCTTACAAAAGGCTAAGTAAGCATCAGTGCACTGATGACATTGAGGCTACCTCCTATGCAAACTTCTGACATGTAAAGCAATGTATCTGGGCCATAGTGCATTTCAAAATATGTTTTTCAACTTGATGGCTCCCTGTACCAAGAGGATGGGGAAAAACAAGACTTTTTAAATGTACAAAAATCCACCTTCCGATCTCATGTAAATGTAGCTGAACAAACCATATTATTACTCCATTTTTAAAGCAGATCTATTTCTCAAGGATTTTCTCTGGATTTTAACCTGACAGGACCAATTTATTACTGAACTGATCTAATAAGTTGTAAGTAATTAAAGGACTAATTGTGAATCAGTCCACTATGTCAGTATTCTCAACTTACATTCAAAGAGTTTGCATATCAAAATTGTACACTAAGAAACAGTTACATTGACAGAATCATAACACATGAATACAGTGCCATAATCTGAGTAACTGTTGCATAACAGAATTCCTCTGGCTACGAGAAGAAACAAGCCATGTACTTGCATATTTATATTGCATGCACAGAGAAGATTCAGGCCATGTGCAGCAGTGCACCCACTGTAGCCAACCCAGAATAATTCAGGAATCACACTTCCATGAAAAAAGCTGGAAACCACTTGTTCAATAACATCCAGGTATCAGAAAATCCTGTAAGACATAGAAATTTACTACAATTTGACATACCTATAAAGAACCTATACTATACATGGTAAATTTGTTGCTCAGCCAAAAGGGTATTTCTTCATTTCTGCCAGCTTGATTTAGAATAAATAGAATCATTATTGTTATTAAACTACTACCTAATGTATAATAAATTGAGAGAGGCAGAAGGAAGGAGAGGATGAGGTGATCATTAATATCTTTCCTTAGGATCTGTATTTCCTAAACTTAAATAAAAAACATATTTTGCAAGCATAAAAAGACCCCTATTGAGCTAAACTTATGCAGCAAAAGAAAAACAATAGGTTGTTGCTGTTAAGTGTGACAATTTAATAAGAGGATTTTTTTTTATAGAATCCAATTTTAGAAAAAAGTAAAATATGTTTATTGGTCTTTTCAAGATTTTGAAAGCATTGCTTAAGCATAGCAAATTAAAGGCATGAGGTGTACTTTGTAAGTGCTAACAACCTATGCTTAGAGACGGTATTTGAACATTATTCCTCAAGCAAATTCTTCCAGCTACAGGATCTCAAGTGCTTCTTGAAGTAATGTCTTTAGTGTCTGGTGGCCTAAATAAATGGTAGTTGCATGTGTTGCATTTACACATAATTTCTGTGAAAAAAAATTAAAAAAGGGAATTTAAGTGCATCCCAGATTAATTTTTGTGGCTACCAAAAANTCTGTCCATTGCGTAGAGAAAAAAAGAAAAGGAAAAAAAAAAAGGTACTTTGTCTACATAATGTAAGAATTCTTGCGATATTTTACTCTATAAAATTGAAGGACTTACATAGTATCAAAATATATAAATATTTTTAATTGAAACTTCAATCTACAAGTATTGATGTCTAAAGTTTTAGCTTTTATATTTTTCAAATCCTATACTGCACTAGTGTATAACTGAACTTCATGTGGAGTGTTAATAAGTTCTCTTCCCAGTTTGGTCAGACAAAACAATCTTCTTTCAGATGGGAACAAAGGTCATTTCAGCCTCAGGCCCCAAAAATATAACCAAAAGTGAATGGCAAGGGGCAGACTGGGGGAATGTGACTTCATTACCTGAAGCCATAATTGGACAATTAACCCCAATATGCAAATAAACCAAACTTCTATCTGTCTGAAAAACTAGTGACCATTGTCCATCTTGGGTGTAGCCTCTGTGAGGCTCCTGCACAGCCTGAAGTGTACCTTTTGAAGGCCTTTAATAAATACCTACTTTATTTTTTCAGTCTAGCCTCTGTTCTAGGCAGCCTCTCCAAGGCATCCATATAAATGAAGAATTACAAACCCCAAAGCCAGAACTGTGTGGAGTTAACTTCCATTTTCTGGTTTTGTGTTCTGAAAATTATGTTTGCAGTGTATGGTGGGCCATTAACGAATTTTCACAGCTCTGGTTGCGTTTTTTTGTTTTCATCAGTTTCATGAAAACAGTGTTTTCATACTACATTTTGTCTGACTTAAAGGTTTCTTTTAACTTAGCTTTGTTGTACATGATGAAATTGAATTTAAAAGTACAAGGCATCTAGGTGAATCTCTGGAAAATAACCAGTAAACTTGGTGGAATTTTATTTCAATGGACTTTCTGCTACTTAACCTCAAAAGCAAAATTTATCAGGGCCAGAGAGAAAGTCTCAGTATATCTTTTTTTTTTTCTACAAGACAAAATAATTTGATATGTTAATTCTATTAACTGTTGTTTCATCTATTCCTTGTTTCATCTACTCACATTTATTAACACAGGTGTTTGGATGACTTCAATTCCGTGAATGAGCTGGTTTTTTTGCTATTTTTATTATGAGTCCTATGTCTAAATTCCTATTTCCTTCTGTACTGATCATTACCGATGAGCTTGCATTGTTGATTTTTTTCCTCATCAGAAATTCAGTGGATCTTCATGATTCTTTTTATGCTGCATATCTTATTCCAATCTTCATAACCCTCATAGCTTGCTAAGCTACAAGTTTTATCTTCCAACATTTAAATTACATCTAGCTCATTGTATCATCAGACAGAAATACTTGAACTTTAAATGATGTGACTCAACTGAGAAAAGATTGTATGATTGTCAAAGGATTTTTGAAGGTTGCTTATATGCAAGAATATGATTAAAAGTAATATAGAGAGTAACAATATAAATTCATATACACATTTGTTCATAGATATACATTAGATAGATAGATATAGATATAGATATAGATTAGATATAGATATAGATATAGATATAGATATAGATATAGATAGATATAGATGTAGATATAGATATAGATATAGATATAGATATAGATATAGATAGATATAGATATAGATATAGATAGATATATACAGATATGTGCTACGTATATAGATTAATCTTTACAGATATAGATAAGTAAAGGAGAAGAGCTGTATTGATCAGGTGATTAGAGTTGCACCTTCATCCTCAAGTCAAGAAATATCCTTAAACAGCTTCACCCAGTAACAATAGCTTTATAATCCCTTGCAAAGAGAAAGATCATCATGAGATGATCACTCTGTACAGGGACCAAGAGTACTAAGTTCTTACCACAATGAATAAGTATGTTATTTCCTTGTGACAGGTACTAGTTTTGAGCAGCCCTTTTAGTGCCTAGTATCCCCCTTCACTTTGCGGTGAGAAGAGCTATCAGAGTAGTGTCACTACAGAGAGACAGAGATCCCACTGCAGCACATCACTGCTGGTTTTTCCAGTCAAGATGAGGGTCTGGGCCAGGTGTGGTCAGACTACCATATGTCCACGCATAGTTAAAATGAATTTCAAATATTGCCATAAAAAACATACTCAGCTTCATCTTTGCTAAATCACATGAAGGGTTAAAAAATTCCTCTTTCACATTTCTCAGCAAAAAAAGGAAAGAATTGCTGCTGCTCCAAGATCATATGATTTCAGTATTTCATTTTTATTATAAAAACATACAATAACAAAGTTATTACCTTATCCTGAAGTGATCTCAGGAAATATTGTTACAATATTTACACAGGTCTTTCCTAGACAGGACAGTTCCTTTTCATGGTTTCTTTCACTTTGAAACCTTTCAACCACACAATTTTACTTGCAAAAAGAATCATGCTAAGTGACATTCAAGTTTGTACAACTTATACAAGGCATACATGGCAGGAAAACAAATTTGCAGAAAAGTAGTAGCAATAACTTAAAGCTTGTTTTACATACAGCTGGCTTTTGTGAAAGGAGATATTTCAAATTGGTGGGTGCTTATCTTCTAATATTCATACAAATTTTCCACTTTTAGGAAAAGATGTAATCTTAAGATTCTTCTTTAAACCTCCCAATGTGAATGTTTTGCAAGTTGTAAGACTTTTTTTGCCATGATCCAAGTATGATACCCAAAAGACAACCTAGTCCCTTCATCACTGAGGGCGCAGTTGTGCCCTGCGTTTTTACAGTCTCTGACCTGTACATTGGTGCTGATGCTGTCTGGGAGCTGCTCCTTGGGCACTCCCACCGTCCTGTTTTCTCCTGCTTTTTCTTTCCCACAGTCCTGCTTTCTCTTTCTCTCAATCCTGGTTTCTCTTTCTCAAGAGCACAGGCTTCTTCCCAGCGAAGCCTCCTCAAATACTGAGTATAGCAAAGACCTCTGAGCTTAATGCCATGGGCCCTCACACAGCCTGGCCAGACTTTTTACAGCAGTAAAGACAAAGATACAGGTTCCCCTAAGACACAAATTAAATGGGTGCTGTCTGCCACAGGACCAAAACCACAAGGCTGTCTGTAGTACCTGAGGGATGAGAGCTGGGGATAGGATCAGGTAGCTTTTGCTTAATCTGCTCATCCTTTTGCATTAAAGCTGCTGTGCCACTAGTGTGATTTATAAGTAATAGTTCTTGTCAAAAGGAAATTGCTGTTGTTTCTGGCCATGCATAACTTGTCAAAATTAAATACACACTTTGCACTAGGGATGCTGTCACCTCTGCTGCACCTCATTAGGCAAATTGAATTCATAAAATGTTAAATACTGTTGGGCCTGAGCTTCCCTCAGCCACAAAATTCAAGTCACCAAATTACTCTAATTATCCTCTTGCAGTTGGGATCTTTTTTTGCTGGGAGTTTGTGGGCTCGACATTTTCTGAGTCTGAAATTTTAGCTTAGTAACTATTGCTAGCTCTTTTTCCAAGGGAAAGCTGTCAACAGTTTTTTCTCTTCAAAACATCTCTCTCTGTTTCTCAAAACAGCTTAAGTAAACAGTGTTCCCTTTCCCATAACAACTGTCCCCAGGTGTTGTTTCCTATTACTTAACCAATGGACCAATAATATACCCTTTTAGCGCAGCACGTTATAAAAGAAACTGTGGGAATTGTAAATAAAGCCTTTTTTCTCTTCTGACAACTATATGGAGTCAATCTTTTTTTGTATCCTACCATGACAGGAGTTTATTTCAGAACTTGTCCAGTGTCACTGCGTGGTGTCTACTCATGATTGCCTTGCTGTGGAGGTGTGGGGTGTAGTGCTGCCTTTGCTCTCACCCCATGAGAGCTGCAAGCCTGGCCTGGCTTTGACCATGCCAAGGAGCTGCACATGTGCAGCTTTGCCCCTGGATGTGACAGTTTTTGAACTTAAGCCAGAACTGTGCAAAAAGTCAAGGTGCCAAACCAGCTATATGTACAGGACTAGTGGAGTGAGGGTAGCAATGGTGCCCATGGAGAATTCTCTATGCTTAAGGAAAATATTTTTTATGTGCAATGTATTTAGATATAGATATAGTTGATATTGATATAGACATAAATAGATATAGATATAGATATAGATGATATAGATATAGATATAGATGATATGGATTAGATATAGATATAGATATAGATAGATATAGATACATACAGAAAAGTATACTTAGTCTTTTTGAAAAAGTATAATTTCAATTTACAAAAGCTTTATTTATATAAAGGTAGTCTTTCATATGTGTTGACATTCCAGCATGAAACCACACTAGTATGGTTAGAAAATCAGGGTAATTTAGAATAGGGAAAAAAAAGCATGGAAGCATACATGCATATAAAATCAGATAGTAGGAATTCTCATGCTAAATGTGTTAAAGGCATAAGTTATGATACTGTTTTGTGTAGACATTAAATAACCTGTTTATCATGGTCACTTTTTCTTTCATTAAATGGTTGCAATAGAAAATAAAGATAAGCAAAATTAACTCTACACAAACTGAAACCAACACAAATGGCCATAAAGAGAAACACAGGAAATTACATAAAAAAAAAAAAAAGTTTTTTTTACTGAGAGAGTGGTCAAAGGCTGGAACAGGTTGCTTGGTAGGTTGTGCAGTTCTTACCCTTGGAAACGTTCAACACTTGACTAGATCTTGTCTGGGACAAACTCTTCTAGTCAGCACTGCTTGAGGAGGGTGGTAGGACAAGACTGATAGTGAGTCATTGGGAGGACAAATGGAAAGCTTTCAGGAGGCCCAAAATGAGCTCCCAAGATGCTGTGTTTTAGGCTTTTATTTTTATAAAAATAGTACCATTTTGTCATGGTAGAACTTGAAATAGATTGACTCCATATAGTTGCCAGAAGAGAAAGAAGGCTTTATTTACAAATCCAACAGTTTCTTTTATAACATGCTGTGCTAAAAAGGTATATTATTGGACCATGGGACTGACACTTCTCTCCATTGGTTAAGTAATAGGAAACAACACCTGGGGACAGCTGTTATGGGAAAGGGAACACTGTTTACTTAACCTGTTTTCAGAAATGGAGAGAGATGTTTTGAAAAAAGAAACTGTTGACAGCTTTCTTTTGGGAAAAGAGCTAGCAATAGCTAGCAAGCTAAAATTCTTCCAGGCTCAGAAATACTGAGCCCACATTGTTTCACCTAAGTTTTATCTTATTTCCCTCTATTCTCATTTTCTTTCTCAACTGGAAGCTGAAAAAAATCTTCTTCTACAATTTTTTTTTAAGAAAAAAATATTCCTAAGGTACCAATGTCACAGTCTGAACAACGTTATTTGTCACTCCGAAATGATAAAATCCTATCTGTAAGAACTAGGTCAAATCACTTCAGTAGTTTTTGTATTAAGACCATTGGATTTGACTTCCTAAGTGCAATGCACTGAGTAGACAAATTACTAGACTAGAGTAAATTTATAGGCTTGCCTTTGAGAAAGTTTAATAACTAGAAATATTAATAATTACCGGTAGTAGTCAGCCAGGTCACCTTTACACATTTCCCATGGTCATTTCCACAGTCAGCATTTGATTAATGTGAATTCATTGACCCTAAGGTAATTACCCAATCATTATCAGACAACAAAATTAACTTCAATAAGAACTACCAATCAATACGATCACTTATGCAGTATGGCTCACATTAATGATCCAACATTCAGACTTGAGCTTGCTTAACATCCAGGTTCAATAATCCTTGTCTGTGTACTTCAGATTACCATACTCATAAAGGGATGCTTAGATTAAACATCTGTTCCTTCAAAAGTAGTCTTTTGTACATTACATATTAGATTTTCCCACTTTGCATTTACATCTGAAAATGTGTACTGGTAAGTGTCCAGCAATGGAAATAAAGAGAGCACAAGCAAGCAGGTTTAAAATTCAGTATACATTCACACTTACTCTCAGGTTCCCTTCTGACATAATTCTGTGGCTGGAGAGTATAATTAATGATATTTCAGACTTTATCAAATGAATAGAACTAGTGACATGCATAAAGACAACTGATCATTTCATACAAGACTTCTTGAACACTTTGTTTTTACAAGTTGCAAAAGCCTTCTCATGCAGAACATTTGCTGGCTTATCACTAAGATCTGCTTCATATAACTTGACATTCTTGAACAAAGCTGAGCTTTCCTCCTCAGTGAAACTTCTTCAAACTGAGATACAGTTAGCACCATGCTGCTTCTACCCAATTGCTCCAAAAGTCCAAAGATATCCCCTCTTGGCTCTAGAAAATGTTAAGCTACTTTACATACATGGACTTTATGGGATTTTATATTAATATGATCAAAATGCTGTAAACATCTAATAGAAATTTACTTATTAAGTCTGAGGGTAATTGTCAATAAAGTTAAAAACGGTTTTTATCTAAAATATTTCTAACGTCTTAAATTATGTTAAAGATATATACCACACTTTGTATACAAGAAGCTTATATGAGGAAATTGCTGATTATGAAAAGTTATTTACTTATGCATACATTTTCTATTTAGTTTTCTTTATATTCAGCATTTTCTAGTTAAAATTTTTTGGAGTAGGTTTATATCAGGAATGGTCTCATAACATTGGTTATATTGTTTCCTGTCTTATAACAATGTTCATACTGACTCTGACAAAAAAACCTTAACATTTTCCCTGGCTTCTCATTTTTACCCAGTTTTAACTCTTTTCCATATCTTAAGTAGTTATTTTCAGCTGATAGTGAAGTCATTATGAATAAAAAATACTTATAAAATGTATAAAGTAATGAGGCATCACTTGAATCAAAAAGTTTATTTTTTTACATTTTAATTTTATTTTGAATTATTACTCTTAACACAAATATATCTGAACTCTCAGATTATACCTAAAAAACTTGTGTTCTTTAAACTTAATTAAGGTTACGATTTTAATCTTACATTTTAAAACACAAAGCAATATTTCTCTATTTCTCTTAAATGTATGACCTTAATGTTACTATTCCAGGATGTTGAAAAGTTTCTAAAAAACCAAGACTGTGTAGATGCTTTCAGAATGACTGATTTATTTTTGAATGGAAGATCTTTGATATTAAACGTGAAATCTGAAAAACTTGAAAAATAGGAAGTGTTTTAATTATGCTTGCCAGAAAACACACACACAGAAAATACGTTTGTTTCATTTAGTCAGTCATAAAGTACAAACACTAAGAAAATCAGCACCCTTTAATAAAAAAACAAACAACAAAACACTAGGCTTAAAAAAATATATTTGAAGGGGAAAGATTTGAGTTTTTAAATTTCTTGGAAGTTTTATCAAATTATTTCTATTTTAATTAATTGTGTTAATTAAAATTATGAGTCAACTTTTATTCTCTGTTTCAAAATATTATCTTAAATTGCATTCTGAATCATTGTTCTATTAGCTTTAGAAAATTTTTCAGTATAAGTTACTGCACCAACACCTTTAATGTAATTTCTATGTTCTTTTAATAGTGTTTCAGGGCTCATTTATGCTGTTTATTTATTATGTTTTATCTATCAGGCCTACCTGAAGTGGTAACTGCCTTTCAAATGTATGAAAACAGCCATTTGAGGAAAATGATTTCTACTGTTTTCTAGACAGAGGCCCCTCTGCTAGTGAAAATTCACAACCAATCAGACCCTGAACTAGAAATAAAGAATCTGTAACGCAGTTGCATTGTCCTGAATGAAAGTTGCTATTTCAGGGCTCTGTGTTCCTGGTAGCTGCGGGGCTGGAAGTCAGCATGCCAAGGACAGGGTTAAGTGGCATCAGGGTCACAAGTGCCACCGGAGACACCTGGGAGGGCAGCAGCACATACCAGTAGCACCGCAGCACGGTCCCCCATGGGCCCTGGAGGATGAGTGGGGAGGTTCCTTCATGCAGGGACAACACTGTGCTACTCTCAAACCCAGAAACTCATGAATTCCACAGAAGCGGCTCCTGCTCAGCCTCAGCGGAGTGAGGAAGAGCTCAACCACCTGGAGAAGGCAATGCCACAGCTGGAGGTGCTGGATCACCACTGCCAGCTCACTGATGGCTGCTCGGACACTACAGCAAGGGCTGTGTTAGCAAACCACCTCTCTCCTCAACAGGAGACATGAGTTAGCAGTTCCCACATCCCTGGAGAGACAGAATTTTAGTAATCAGCAAGGACAGTGAGAAAGTGATTCAGAAATAGCTTGCATCCTTCAGTTGTGAACACCAGAGGAGCTGGGGAACACGATGCTTGGATGAGCTCCTACGGGCATTCTCAAGGACATGCTTTGTTCCGAGGATTGTCAGAATAAGATGTGAATACAATTGAGATTAGAAACATCAGAGATTTTGAGTTAAGCTTCTATGATGTCAAGTGACTTGTTATTTTGGCATTATAGTGTATTTGCAAAGGAAATGCCTTATTAGAGCTTAATAAACAAGGTGTTTTAATGGTTTGATAAAATATGAGATATAAAATATATCTCTTTTAACAAGTACTGATACTTTTTCTTCCTTTATAATCAGTACCTTTACAGACACAAAAGAGTGAAAAGTCTCTTGTTTCAGTCATCAGCTGTGAAACTAAAAGAATGATTTTTTTTTTAAATTGTGAAGAATATTACAGAATTTCCACTATTTTTAAATACTGTTGGTTTTAATCCTTTTTAGATTAAAAAATATGTTATACTATAAAAATCTAACCCCTGTTAAAGACAAGATGAAAGCATCTTACAAGAATGTACAATACAAACATTTTGAAAGAGTGATTTTTAAGTCTGAAACAGAAGCTGTTGTACTCATAATTTCCAGTATATTTCTAATTGGATTTTTATTGTATTTTTTAATTGTATTTATTTTTAAACCTCACTCTAAAAAGCAATGCGGTATGTTATCCCAATTATCTCCTAAATGAATCAGTTCCAAACTGCAGCAAAGTTAAAATAGGAGTAGGATAGCTTGTGGTAATATTAAAAAGTGCCCTTTTGTTTTTTGAAAGATGTGTTGTTCAGGTGGAGTCATTACATTGCTAGAATAAGTGATATGATCATTCTGGAGGCAGAAATTAACTTCTCCCAGTGAAGTGCTTGGTTAACTTGCACTAACCAACTAATTTCTGCCACCAGTAGCATGAGATATGTGTCACCCAGATAATGCTTACTAGGAATAACACTGTTTATTTCTCAGCACAGATTTTTTTTTTTTAATTCATCTCCCACCTTTCCTTTTCAAGTTGCAAAATCCTCAAACACAGCCCCCAGACCCCCACAGTTTTATTTAGCAAACTGCAATTATGGTTCTATGGCATCTTTAAGATATCTTTGTACACCCAGATCAACCTCAGATAACATTTAACATGAATTTTCTCTCTATTCACTGGCACATCAGACTGTTTGTTACCAAAGATGATCTTCTTATTGCCCCCAGGTTCTTCTGTTGTGTCTAAATAGGATTAAAAGAGCCTATATCCATTATGTTCACTTGAAATCTATTTTATCTGATTAGTACAATCACTTGCCCTCAGTCAGAAACAGAAAATAAACTGACTCTAGTACAAATGCTGAAGGACAGTACAGACAAAAAGAAAAATAGACCTGTCTGGTGGAATCTGTAATCCTGCCACCAGTATAGAGCTAAGAAGCCAGAATGAATACATAGAGGCCAAGATTTTCCAATCCAAACAGCCATAAAAGAAATTAATTTAAGGTCATGGCATTGGATTCGTAATAAGGAGGCAGTAATCCATTTCCTAAGGCTGCAAAAGGCTTCTTGTGAGACTGTGATAAAGCCATTTATTTCATAGATTTGGAAATGTATTCCCAGACTTAGCCAAGATTTTTTTCTTAACAAAAACATATACAATGAAGCAAATTGCTTAAAGATAAGTATAAAGTACTAAAATACTTTAATGAATCAAGATTTTTAACCTGTAGTTTCACAAATGAAGACAGCACTACTCTTTTTCTCCCTCCCCCAGGTCTCAACAGACTTGTTACCTATATGCCCAGTTTTACTTCTGTGAAAAATCTCCATTAGGACAGGTAAATCACTTAGCGCAATTAATCCTGAGCTTATTGGGTTTGTACATGTCTTTCAGAACAAAAAATAATGGTGTACCTTTTCCATTCTTTATAATACAGTTAACTTGATCTCATAAAAAAATGTCAGATTTACCATCAAATTTTGTTAGAAGATTCTTTCCCAAAGCTTTATGTAGCCTTATGAGACAGGAGGGAACCAGTGAGGAGTAGCTTAGAGGATAAAGAAGTAATAATACCATTGTCCCTGACTGAGAAGGGTCTGAATTCAATGTGGGAACAGACACAAGCAAAAATCTATTTTACAGGATCCCTTGCAGTAATAAAAAATTGCTGTTTCGGGCCACCTTCTGAGATATTGCTGAAATAATTTCCTGTGATCTCTGAAGGTTGTTTCTGTACAGATATATATGTACATATAGATATACACACATAGAAAATGGTCTGGTATTGGAGGACAAAGCAATAAAAGAACAAAAAAAGACTTTGAAGTTTAAATCCTATATCCTATATCTAGAATTCAAAAACACTATTTATTTTCCAGCAAAGAACTGTCCTAAAAAAAAACCCAATCATACCAGACACCCATCTTTTCCAGGAATATAAAAGGAATAATGAATATTTTATAGTCAGTAAGTAGTTCAGACAAATAAGAAATGACATAAACCTTAAAAATAGTTTGATTAAGCCATTAAGATGAAAATCATCACACTGAAATATCCATGAAACTGAGCATAAAAATTATTTTGAAATTATTCTAGGAGGAAAATTATTTTTTTCCAGTGACTTGGGCTTAAATTACCTCATTTTTGGATTCAGCTCTTAGGGTGGCATGGTGGCAAGACTGCAAAAGAAATGAAAGGAATTTTTTTGTGTTTGTTACTTATGTTAAAATTAAGTCAAAGGTATTATCTGGGAATGTCAGAAAGAACAGTCTGAGTCTGCCCACAATATCAATTTTTCTTTCTGATCTGCCAGCAGTCTCCAGTCCTGCCAGACCATCCCATGTGCAGGGGAGATTTCAGTACTCTTGTCTGCTGCTGTTTTGCCAGGCAAATCGTGGCAGGCTGCCTGAAAGGTAGGTTATGCAGATGGTTGGTAGTCAGAGACAAAGTGTTGGGTGCCAGCATTCATGGCCACCCCAGAATTACAGTTTAGAAAGTGGAAGCAGTAAAAATACAGAAAAATCACTAAACACGGATATAGGTGTTCTAGTGAAATGCCTGATGTCATACAGAAACATGGTAAGAAATGGACTCTGCCGTGCATAACTGCTCTGCTGTGAGCCCTGTGGAAACACAGATCCCCAAGGGGACTTGGGAGAATTAAGAGCATGCCAAGTGTGATCTCTAAACGGGGCCTTTCTGTGAGAATTCCATTTGCTATTTCCATGAAGGGGCATATTTGTCAGCACACAGAACAGAATGCTACCACACTGGTGGGTCTGAGTACTCAACACTCCATTCCTCAGCCTGATAAGGCTCTTCTACCTACTTCTTCCAGCCCTTCTTGGTCCACACCACATGCCTCAGTCTCTCTTGACTAAAACAGAGTAGCTGTGCCCCCATTTCCTAGTTTCCCGAGAACAGAAAGAGTTGGACTATCCCAGATGGAGGAGGAGACAGGAGATAAAGGTGACCAGACGCAGATGTCATCCCTCACCAATGAGTGATGTCCCTAATCATGTAAGGCAGTCAGGTGCAAGTACTGGAGGGCATCAAGAGTGCAGCAAGCAACAAACCAGGGCTGGGGTCAACCTAGTGGGGCCAGTCAGGAGCAAAACAAGATGACGTCAAGAGGCAGGACTACACAAATCTGTGAGATCCAACCAGAAAACAGGGCTGGAGTCAGGCTGCTAATAGTACAGATCCAAGGCCATGCCAAGAAGTAGAGCCATAGACCGGACTGGAGACAGGCACACCTGCCGTTCAGCCCAGGGAAGAGCTGGAGGCCCAGGGCTCCTCTGAAGGCTCCTAGGCTCACTGGTAGAGGGTGTGGGTGGTGGTCCCAGGTGAGGCTGGTCTGGGTTATTATGACCTGTTAGGGTCCTCAGGGCACTGGCAACAATACCAAAGTGGCTAGAAAAATCATCTAAGAAGATGAAAGTCTTCTCAACAACCGGGGTACTACATTAAGCATTCTTACATATTTCTTCAGAGTGATGGTTATACATTTCTTCAGAGTGGTAGATTATCTTGAGTTTTGTTGTTCCTGTTTAAATCTGTGATTTTTACAAAAATAGAAAGCCCTCCCCTGTAATAAAGACATTTGTTAGGGCTGAAAAGAGAGTAATTCTTCTTTCCAAATCCAGTCACAGTTTCAATCAATTAACATAAAGCCTCAGGCATTTCAGTCTGAACCAAAATATGGCTTAGACCTCACTTGGGCTGAAAATAATCTGTTCAGCCTTGTCCTTGACCACTCTGAATTCACAATGCAGACAAGGGCATTTTGTGCCATGAGACCCTTCCACCCACATAAGTTCATGTGGAGCTGTGTGAACTCTTTAGTCCACATGGACTAAGCTTCTGAGCTGAATTACTCCCACAGCCTACTCCTAGTAATGAGACCAGTGCCCTGGAATGGAGGCTATGTGTAACCATCTGTAGAGTGTAACTCAGGAGTTGGTCTCACCCTATTGTATAATTTAGGTGTAGAGAGAGGGATGAAGAAGGGAACTTCCTTCATATTGTGGTTTGCTCTGCTGTGAGCACTTTCTGAATCTAAGGAAAATTTATCGAAGGAAATTTAATAAAACCTGGCATTCTATAACATGCTTTGCAAATCTCTGAAGCATTTATTTAATGACCACAAAGTTAAATAAATTTGCATTCCTATGTTATTTAATGGTATTAATTTCAATTTACTTCATGTTTTCCAGATATCTCTGTGTGTTACAAAATCACATAGAAACTGTTAATCTGCCCTCCTGACTACCTTTAAGGTACATTTTTTTGCATTTGGACAGCAGGTAAATTTGTCTACATTCAGTAACATGACAGTATCTACAGTCTGAGTTAGTACCTTGGCTTTATGATCAGAATTGCATAAGCAGTAATCAATTTTTTATGGTTTTCTTGATTACATCTTTCCATTTCACACTTAATATACCATTGCTGTAAAGGGTCACATTACACCTTCCAGAGACATTTATTTTGAATGATTTGCAGAATAGAGCACTACATCTGTTCCTATGCAGTTGGCATTTGGATGTTCTGGCAATAGAAGACTGTATCTCTTACTGTTTGCATCTGTATTGCTTAAGAGAAAAAACATACTAATGCAGATGAAATCTCTAGGCATGTAGGTATCCAAATGAAATAAATATCAACATTTTTGATTTAAATAAAGATTAGATTCTGGCAAAAAAGAAAAAATCTAGGAAACAGCAGGTTCCCATGACAAAACTGCAATCATAAAATATATCAAACCCTAATTTCAGGTAGCAATTCAGCAAACATAAAAAAAGCAACAGTGGATTTTGTCTCTGAAATTCAAATTTCCCTGTGCATAATATGTATGGGATTAAAATTTGATTTCAATTTGAGCCGTAAGTCTGTTTTGGCTTAAGAGTTCTGTATTACTGATTACCCAGACCATCAAAGGTAGCTTCTACACCTTGACTGGATGACTCGAGCTTTTGAAGCAAGACAGTAACAAAGTACATGTTCTGAATACTAATCAAAGCATTTACAAAGTGCTCAGATGAGTAACTATTTTTTTTACATTATTCAGGCAAATTTTGAGACTCAGATGCATTTTGGCAGTAAATATTAAGGGGTCAGCATGTACCATGTGCCATAGTCCAGCAGCTGCCTGCAGGCCAGCCAGGTTCATGCCTTTCGGCTGCTCTCAGAAAGGGTTTTTTTTGCAGCTTCTGCAAAAACTGCTATCACTCATCCAAGATATATTTTGTCTCTTTTTTGAGGTACCTGAGACTTTTCGTTTCTATCCTCAAGTCTTAGTGGTTCCTGGTGTTTCTAGAATGTGTTTTCTTGGTGTTTATAAAAGAAAGAAAGCTTATATCTCATCAGTTTGTCCAACCATTCCCAGTACCCACCAGAGCAGTGTTATTGTTCAGCATGCACTGCTCTCACTCACTTCTTGGATTTTGAAGGAGTACTCCCTTCTTTTGTGTAAGAATGATATCAAATTAGAAGTGTAGGAACATATCTGTAAAAAATAATAAATCTTCAGACTGTCTACTGTCCTCACCCTTTTGCATGTTTGTGTGGAATGTGTGTGAATGGACAATAGAAGCAGATAATCAATAAAGATTATACTGATGTGTTTTTAGGTCTTACTGGAAATAGTTTTGTATGAAGTTGACATGAAGCTTTGAAGCCTCATGAAGCAAGTCATGTCTGAGCACCAAATTAAAAACATTTTCTTTTGACACTTCAGTCCCTTCCATATCATGTTGTGGTGAGTATAAGCTTTAAAATTTGGCATCTGTTATGTTCCTTAATGACTTCAGCAAAAGACAAATTCTTCACTACACTTTCCATAAACACAGGTGAAGAAATCTTATGAAAGGTAAATCATTCTGTTTTTCAACTGTAATAGAAGGGAATTTCTTATAGTGGACACGTGGAAAATTGCAGATAAATTATGAAGTTACGCTGCATTACAGTGTTGTACAGCAACAGCCAAATGGAAATAAAAGTAAAAAACCCTAGGATCTTTTAAAAATGGATATATAAAGAAAGAAAAATATAGAGCTGCCAGGGGTTATAAATACAGTTTTCCTAAACTTTGAGCTTATATTTAAACAGATTTTTCACCATTAGATTTTATGTAAGTTGAATAAGTAACCTCGTTTCTCAAAACCACCAGCTGTCATTTAGATATTTACATCCCATTTCTGGATTTTTGCAATCTCCAGCTCCTATTGAGGCCAGTAAAAAATAGAACTGTGATGCCTTTTAACTATTTTAGAGCCTATATCTACAAAAGTGACACAGTGACAGACTGTGAGGGCTTAAACTACCTCTCAGAAATGTGTCCAGTGGGTGTCATTGCACTGAATTCACCAGAACTGGTGGGTATACAGTCAGTATGAGGTGGCAATCAGCTCCTTAAAAGATGTGACTCAAACTTTGTTCCAAGCGCTCAGATTTGTGTATGCTTTTCTAAGGTCAGATCTGAATTAAGCCTGAAGACAAAACTGACGCAAAATTTTCCTCTTGGTACAAATCTGTTTCATACACTAAACACATTTCATGCTTGACATTTCCACTGACATAGATAAGGGACTTGCACACAGTGCAAGTATAGAGCTAGCAACATGGATCCCTGCTGATGAAAGAGATGAACAACAACAGCCAAAACCAAGACTCCTGTAGCAGATGTGAAGGGTAGGATTCTAAGTCTGCCAGGAACTTTTGATCTTCTTTTCACAAAACTTAAATTTCACTGAATTTTCTCTAACCAGTGTAGACGTGCTGTTTGTTCATGTTTAATCTCTTTTAATTCTCTTTTTATTCTCTACATGGTTTGAACTCCTTAGTGCAATCTTGCTGTAGTTTACCCTGTTCTTCCCCACTTAGTTGTTTACCTACCAATTAAAGTTAGAATGAGAATATATCAATCCATTTTCTGCTGCTAGATTAGTCATTCTGTGTCTTGACATTTGGATTAAAAGCCCATTGATGAGTAGAGTACCATCTTTTGAGTTTAAATAGTGCCCATTATTATTCTAGTCCTGATCCCTTAGTTATTCATGTTGATGTGTCATTTTATATAATAACAATATATTTAATTGTAGTTTAAATCAAATATTATTCAATTTTTCCTGTCAGAAAATTGAGGATTTCTAGTAATTTTCAAGTTTATTCTTCTGAAATAATATGCCCACAAAGAATGTGAATAGGCATACATACCTTATATGTTTCACAAATGTCAGTACAAAAATTTATTTTTTGGCTAAAGTAAGGATGGAATATATCTAGGTGAAAAAGAATGTACACAGCTCTTTTTACTGAGAAAACTAATTTGCAAGCGCAGTATAAATACATTTATATGGTAAGCATATTTGTTCAGTAAATCATAAACATTCACAATCTATTAAATAAGACTATGAAACCTGTGCTTTCAATCCATTTCACATGATGTTTTTCTGACTTTCCTGTTTCCTCAACCATAAATCTCATCAAGCAATTAAAAGCATATTAAAACCATAATCAAATAAATGGCATGGATGTGTTTACTGGTGACTCAGAATAAGAGTGGCAAAAAGACATGCTGTAATGCAATTCTTCTAGCATAATACCTGTTTACAGTTCAAATCAATGTCTTCCACTGGCCAATCAATATCACCTCACTCTGTTTATCACTACTTGTAAGCCTTTTCAATAATTCTAATTTTAAAGAGTCATTGCTGAAATTGTATAGCCATTGATTGTTTAAAGGTTGCAGATAGCATGAACAAATTGAATTTTGGATTCAATTAAACCTGTTGAAAAATTGCAAATCATTTTTTCTTAAGAAAGTTTCGTATCAGTGTTTCAGACGAAATCAACTCGCATGGATCTACTCTAACCACAGCGTGTCTGTTAATATAAATCAGTGGAGGATCAGCGTAGGGCAAGCTGCAAGCTACAGGGGGGGTTGTACCCTAACCCAGAGTTGAACCAGTTTTCTCTTCTCGCTTTCCCTTGACCAGAGCAAGGGCTGTAATACACAAACCTGGATACCATTGTATATTCTCTGCTTCTTATATGAGGTGTCTTATGTGGTAGAATCACTCACATACTGTACCCCTCTCCAGTCTGACTAGATACAAGACAGCTTGCATCTGTAAGCTCCAGACCTATGGTAGAAGAATTTCAGGTGAATTCAATAAGTCTAGTTATTTCAAGAGAACAGCTTAGTGTCAGGTGTGAACATGCTGCAGCTTCTCAGTAAAATGCTCATGGTGAGATATTTTTCAAAGACAACTGGCCACTTACATTGGTGTCTCAGAAACAGAGACCATCTAAAGCTTTGGGCTTTTTATTGAGAATCTGGCATGTACATTAACTGTAATAGCACAGTCAGGTTCACTATGTCACAGCAAAAAAGAATCAAATGACAAATTGTCACTGTGTTTTCTCTAAGGCCATCTACAAGTAACTTATCATTGTCTTTTTTTCTGGACTAGAAAGATGAACTTCATATGTGCCTAAGAGAAAATGAAATGCTTAAAATGGCAGCTGTTCACTATTTGAGAAATCGGTATAATTCATTCTATAATAACTTTAGTTCTGAATGCATTTGTTTCTAGGACTTTGATTCAGATTTTTTTTCCTGGCCAAATTCTAGAAATAGTGATAAAATTCATGTAATTTATTTGTATCTCCTAAGATAATCATAATAATTTCAAACATCTTCCTTTTTCTCCCTTGTTCCCTTTTCTTTTGGGAGCAATAGATATCTATTGTTTGTTGATTTGTGTTTATTCTTACTCAACCTTCTGCATTGCAGAAAAATTTAAGTGGAAGTGTCAGCAGTTTTGCTCACCAGTCCTGCATGCAGCTAAAGATAGAAGGCAATAAAAAAACCCCCCTTTGTTAGCTTTCCCAAATTGAAGTAAACAGCCCAGTTTTTATGTACATGCTTATAAGTAAACCCCTGGTAAATCCATCCACCTGAGTTTTATTGATTTTAGATATTTTTGCAAGTCAGTAACATTTTAAACAAGGCTATCTTAACCTATAAATAATAGTCGTGTTTGTCAACTTGAATGCCCAAAATACAAATTCTTAAACCTTGTGAATTTTATATATAAGCAATTTGCCTGTTTACAAGTAAAATTTGCAAAAATGGAATGATGGTGAATATCTATATGTGCAACAGCTTTTGTTCAGTACTATCAAGTGTTCTCTTAACAGTGAAATTAGAAATGGGCCAGTCTTATGTGCAAGTGAAAGCTGTGTTCTGTTGCAATTTTTCTGACACTCTAGCTTACACTATTTGTAAATTAGTAATGTTTTTTGAATGTCTTGAATAATTCTAGAGGCAGTGATAGAGTTAGGAAAACCCAGCCAACTGCTCTCAGTACTCCCTTCATGGTAAAAGCTCCTGCTGAAAAGAAAAAGCATGAGCCACATGTGAGGTTCCTTTAATGGCTGAAACACAGAGATAAGAATGACTCGGCGATTCCACTTGATTCTGCTAAAGCAGCTAAATGGCTCTTACTATAGTAACTCATTCTGTTTGTAAAAATTGCATTAGAGACACTGAGTAATCTCTGCTCTATCAACAGGTGAACTTGGACACAGTTACTCTGCATCTTTTCATCTTGCAGGATCTTTATTCCACCTATGAGAATAACCTCTCATATAAGCAAGGATTAAAGCAGATTTACAGACGCTGTGTTGCTAAAGACATAAGAAGGCTTACATTTTAGAGAAGAATTTGTTAGAACTGAAATCTGAAGATATTGATACCTCCTTCCTTGGAAAGCATCTCAATACTGAAAGATGTAAAACATCATACAAGACCTTTAATAACAAGAATAATCTGTTTTTATAATCATAACCATGGTAGAAATGGAACTAATAGTAAACTCCATGCCCTGTGCATCTCCAAGCTTGTGCTTTACAGCATCTGAATTTTCTCCGTGAACCTTCTGTGAAAAATGTACAAGAGTTTCAGTACAGAAATATTTCAAACTACTGAAAAACTACAGGGTCTGAAATGTAAATAAAACTAAGATAATATGCCATCCATATAATACGTAGTCTATGCAAGTCTTCATGTTTAGCTCTATGTTCATCAACCTTATATGAATTTCTACAAAATGTTGTATATGGGAATTCACAGTGAACTTGGGTGTAGTAGGAACAGCAGCTTTAATGAGGAAAACCATAAAAATTTAGAGCACTCAGATGGCTTTAAATGTCTATGTATCAATTCCATTTAAGTTTAATTAAAAATATGTCATTTTTCCTGTTGAGAGTATAAGTCTTCAAGTGCATAACATTTCCTAGAACAAATAGAACTGCCACCTTTCATTATATTCAGCAAGTCTGAAATGTATTTTAGCCCTGTTCGTTGGCAGTACTTTCTAATATGTCAGCTCAACAAACCTGATTTAAACTGAGTAATACTTGGTTTCATGTCATTCTCTGTCCATTTTAAGGCTTCTGTGTAAGCATGTCTCTGTCTGCTTGCAGTGGGAGAACTGTCTCACAACTTTACAGGTCTATTTAGTCACTAAAAAAAAAAAAAAANCAGTAACAAAAAAAAAAAAAAAAAAAAAGGAAAAAAGAGAAGGGAATGTTAATTTTGAGACTCCTTGAAAATTAGTTCAGACCTCTGAATAATTCTTTCCTAACTATTGATGTCAATCAATATTGATGGCAATTGATGTGTTTATCTGTATTTCTGAAGGAGCATCGCTCTTTCTACCTGTTCGGTATGAGATTTTTCACAGAGACCAGAGTCTCACCAGCTTAATATTTTGGTCAACTTTTATACATGCATTTGAGTATTTTGTTATATTCTTCTAACATAACAAAATAATTTGTCCCTGAATAAAACCTCATTTCACTCTTGCTATGAAAGAAATGTCTAAATTCATTCAATTCTGCTTGTCAGATATATTGAAAAATAACAACATCTGGTCCTCAGTATTTTCATACAAAATGTATCTTTGTATACAAAGCGTAGGACCTTATTTTGTTTAAACTTTAAGCTAAATATGAATAGGAAATTATTTGGCACACAGGAGCTCTAGATCAATGAGTAGAATTTAAGATTATAAACTCTGCTGTCAAGTTCCACAGTGCAAATTTAGATACCATCCCCAGTGAGAAATGTTTATGCAAATATACATTTCATAGAGTAAAATGTCTCAAATTGAATTTGAAGATAGGGAGACATTTACTCTCTTCCCTTTTTGTGTGTAGTAGAGAAAATACAATGTAAGGAATTAAAATGATTTATAAAGCACTGTTTTGCACAGAATGCTGAGATTTCCCATTAACTGCAAGCAAGACACGTAAAAATGTTAAAAGACTCCACACAACTAAATTTCTTTTTCTCTTTTTTTTTTTTTTTTTTTTTTTTTTTTTGTGTTGTTTTTTTATACAACNTGTGTGTTTTGAATTAATCCATCATTGGTCAGGGATGGGAAGATAATTTAAATCATAATCAAAGAAAACTAAGACCACAGGCACAAAATTTGCTGTTATTAATGATTTTTTTCCAAAAGAAGATATTTATTTCCAATGTATGTAAATCCAGGTGTATGAAGTATTTGAATGAATTTTCAATAAAACCACTTCCAACTGAAACAATTTACACAAATCTTAGCTTTATTAGGATAATACCTTCGCAAATACCAACTGAAATGGAGTTGAGCATCTTCTGAGAGTTGTTGCCGTTTGCAGGTACTTGTCCACTAGGAGACACCATTGCTCCACAGAGCTGAAAGATGAGGTTGTGGCAGTAAATTATCGGAGGTAACGTGTGTTAACAGTAGCTCTTATCTTCGAGGTCATTCTACACTGTTCATAAAATTTATATTGACTCGGATGAAGTTTGCTTTTCTTTTCCAGGCATGCAGAAAATGCATGAGCTAGCACTTTTCACAGTCCAAACTTGGGAAAAAAAAAAGAACAGAAAAAAAAAAAAGAAAAGAAAAGAAAAAAAAGCTCGAGGGAAAATTGTGATCAGGAATACTTGGTGAAAGACTAAGAGCGAAATTGTTTTGTAATGCTTAGGGAGAAACAATCAAAATTTTTGAAGAAATAATTGAAATTTAAAAGACATTAACATTTTCATGTTTTATTGAATTCCAAGGCGCAAACCTTCAGGATGAAACTGAAGAGAAGATTACAAATTGGAAATGATGAGATTTTTCTCCTTTGTGCAATAATCTTCTCATTCAAGAATTTACCCCACATCAAAGAGTTGTGTTCAATATTTTCTCTTCCATTAGAAAGATTATGTATGTATGTATACGCACATAAAATACGTGTACATATGCTACATGTACACATTCATACCCTATATAAAACATTAAAATATTTCTTAAGAGTTCATTTGCACTAAGAAAAGATTTTAGAAGAACTTAAAAAAAGGGATGGATTGTCTCGCACCATCAGCTAACCAAAGGCAAGAATTGGTTCTTTGTAATTTTGGAACACATTGTATTTTGTAATTCAAAATTTCATGATAATATGCGTACAAGTGCACAATTTTAATTTTTTTTTTATTTTTAATAAATGCTACATACAAGATTCCTCCTGATTTAATTTGTTAAGATTTTTCTGGGTTGCCTTTGGTTATAATTTACTTGTTGCCTTCTTAAGATGGATTCCATAGCTGCACTATCAAGTCTTATGCATTTAATTATCCATGATCTAGATAGTGATTTTAATCTCAAAGCTGCAAATAGCAAAAGTAATTTATAGTTTTGAGATCTACAAAACAAATAGGCTCTTATTTGAAACTAAAATTCTATTTAAAATGTTAAAAAAAATTGCTCCTCATTAAATGCAGGAAAATCCAATAACTGTGAAAAAAAGTGAGTTTGAACATATCTTCTTTGTTCCTGTGATCAAAAACTCTTGGTCATACCATTAGCTGGTGTAAATCAGTGGAGTTTGACAGAATTTCATAGAACTAGGCTTCTTTGTAGTAGATAAATATCTATATCTCTTAAGTTGCTAACTAGACCCTGTTTATTAAAAAATTGTTGTCGTTGATATTGCTTAAGGCAGTTCTAGAATAAAGAAACTCTTAGTGGAATTTTCAGCATTACAAAAGAAAAACATGAGGTTCTTCTTTACACATGAAATATCTTGAAATATTAGTGTGGCAGCTACCAAGAAAGAAAAGTAAATACTATTTATTCTTTGCAGTAGAACTGAGTATACAGAATTAAAATAAGTAATTCTTTGAGATAGTTATTATAAAATTTTGAAAAATATCCAGTCATCTCTGGAGATTTATTTACAACAACTATAATGCTATTAAAAACAATATTCTGTTTCCTAGAATACTGCAGCAAAAAGTCCCAAGAGGAAAAAGTTGACTACCTAGAAAATTGACCTCACACAAAAACAATCTATTTTATCCAACACGGGTTTAAGATTTGCTTTCCCATCATCTATGAGAACCTATAAGTTTAGGATAAAAGATTTCAAATGTTAACAGGAAAAATAACAATAAAATACAGGAAATTACTCTAGAAATTTTCAAATGGGAAATAAGTGTGTATTACTAGCAGTTGGAGTAATTTAACATGATTCTGAGTGATATTCCACCATTTGAAATGTTTGAACGAGTGTTAAGGGTCTTCTGAATGGCACCTAGTTTTACGCAGGCAGGAATTACAGGTCTGGTGCAGAAACTGGTTAAGGAAATTCCATGGTTTACTGGATGAAATGGTCACAACAGTCCTTTTAGGCTTCAGAATTCTGTGAAAAAAAATATTACCACAAGGTTAGAACAAAACAGAGACAAAAAGATTTATGATTTATCAACTTTTTGCTGTTTTACCATGCACTTGAAATAGTTGTATCCAGAATGGAACCATTTCATAACAATCTACAATTGCCATTTATAATTATTTTTCAGCTAAGTCATACGGTGAAGAAATCCAAATTCTTTGGGATTCAGTTCACCTAACCTTTTTTAGAAGTGTGTTTTCTGAGAAAAGGCCATTCTGAAGTGATACTGTCTCATTCAGTCTTGGTCTTAAATAAAATTGATCAGATAATAAATAAGATAAATAGTGGTAATAAAAGTGCATGACTTTAAGGTTTGGAAGCTGAAGTGCTGATCCTTATTTATCTTTGCTAGTGACTGCAGACTATTCTTTTAGATACCTTGTAATAGGCAAATTAAACAATTCTAGAGGACAGAATAACCTTCTTCATTCTTTGGCTAGGACATAGATATTGAACAAACAATTACCATTAGGGTTAGAGCACATCCTTCAAATATTGTTCCCAGTTTTATGGTACCTGAATATATGTAGTCTTTGTAATGCAGCAATAAAAGTTCTAAAGCTAGGAAAGTATGTTAGGTGCTATTGTAATTTCTCAGAATGCTGTTAAAACTATTAAAGACCAACCCTTTTCTGCTTTATCTGCTTGTTTTTCTGGTAGCTGCCTTGACTGAGCTTGAATATGCAGGATGACTTGTCTGATGACTCCATTTGTAAATGTTTGGATCCACAAGATCTGAGCTCCTGAGTGACTGAAGAGAGTCATCCCTACAGCTTCTCACACTTGACCCAACTCTTTTCTAGCTTATCTTTTATGTCCCTTAGTTCCCACAACTAGACGATGTTCAAAACACTGTATAATGTCATTACCTGACTTGCCTTTTGACAAAATAAGACTTCAAGTATATTAATTGCTTTATGTGCTACTGATATGTCTCAATCAAAAGTACAGCTTATCTTTTACTCCTCATGCACATGAATCAAATAAATGGATTGTCCTTTCCTTTTTGCCTGTTTTTTCTCTTTTTACTCTTCTATATATTGATACACATAATAAAATGCAAATAAAATTATTTTGGTGAAAGGAGAATTTTTATAAAAGCAAATTGCTTTTTTTTTTTTTCCTAAATGAACCTGCATGACTTTGTTTATCACTTCTCAAGGGGAAGTTACATGCCATGGAGGAAGTGAAATCATAAGTTATATAAGCAATGCAACGAGCCATGCGAAAAAGTGGTCGAAGAATGTCTTACCTAAAGACAGTTAGAAGTCTGAGATGGGGAATGTTACAAAAATGATGAGAGGATGTTAAGTAAAGCAGCCTAGAGAAACTAGACTAGAAGTATCTCTTAACTGATACATTAACTCCTGACTAATTTATTTGCAAAGTTGACTATAAAACTTAGCAAGATTTCTAAGGTAATTTGATATTAATAAAGTCCTCAAGAATATTTGATGGCCAAAAAATTGCTGGATTCTTTGCTCTTAGTATAAAATTAAGCTCCAGATATTTCAGAATAGATTAAGAAGTACATAGAAACAGTTATTCCTTTTAGTCCTATTATATTTCCTTTTATCTCAATTGTTTGTCAGTGAAGCATGATAGATTTTATCATCTATCAATACATATTAGACATATTTTTTTATGATGATCAAATTTACCTACTCTCATCAATAAGTTTTAGAAAACTGTAATTTTGTCAAAAAATTATTCATCATTCCTCAAAACCCAAAATATTCCCATTCTAAATACAGTTAATATCCAAGAGATTTATCCACCCCTACCTCCCCTTTCCCAGCTTGCTTACAGGACAGTATGTCTCACATACACAAGTGATCCCCAAAACCTTAGTTATTTAACTGAACTGATACCACACGTCTATCTTTGTGTGCAACCCTTTTGCTATAAGGACAAGACATTCAGTGTTCACTAGATACATTTTTTTATTAAACAGATGACAGGAGAACAGTAGATCGTGTTATTCTGAACGGAGTATATCTACAAACTTCTGTATATTAATTGCCTCTTTGCCTTTGTTTGGGTTTCTCAATACTGTTGGAAGCTGTCATCTGACATTGAATGCACTTTTTCCTGCTTTCCTAATATCTGCAGCAAAAGCATATCATATTGCTTGGTTAAGTTTGCCATCTGTAATTCCATAAGCTCAGGTATATCTGAGCCAGCTAACTGCAATTCACAATAATGATTTAATATGTCATAATTTTCAGCATTCAGGCATTCGTTTTCACTTGGAAATGCAGAGGGTGAGATTCATAATGGCACTGAAATTTCCTGCTAAATTTCCCATCTGGTGATCCTCTCTCACTACCACTACAAAATTCCGTATTTCCATCCTTTTGCAGCTGTGGCTCCTTCCCCCGTGGGATCAAAGTTGCACCTGGCTAAGCAGCCTTTTAGAAAATGCTACAAATAGTACGATATGTCATTTGAAATGGTGACGGCTCCTTTTGGACCTGGAGTTAACAGCAGGCAGCCAATAACTTGCTGGCACACCCTACACAAGACACCAAATCAGAACATTTCCATTCAATTTACGTAGATTTATTGATTTACTAAAGGCCACAGAACAGATCCATTTTGAGGGAGAGAAATCATGTTTAATGGCATCCATACGCCAATAATGCAACCTAAAGCAGCTGTTCTTAAGCTGTATTAAAGCCAGAAAAGGCCCTCCTAATTAGGCAGCTCCTTCTCTGCCTAATGCCTGTGCAGCACAGATATGCACTTCAGGAATGAAAAGAGCTGCTGTTGTTCATGCTTCACGTTTTGAGGGATGACTGAATCAACAGCTCAACAATTGCTGGAAGCATTTGACTCTATCTTGCTTCTTTGTTTATGATGAAGATATTTTTGTGACTGACTGCTTTTTTGTGACTGCTCCTTATAAAAATCAGCTGTAGAGGCTGCTGGACAAACATCAGGCACTGCCCCAGGAGACCAAGATTCTACTTCTTGTCCTTGACAGTGGCTTGCTAGGAAACCCTAGAGAAGTCATTTTCTCCCCTAGCAGAATTCTCCCTTCTCTACAGCTTAGTTCTTCTAAAAATACACCATTAAAAGTCTTTCCTTCATTCAGCCCACATTTTATCTAAATCCATTAGCCTCAGAATACCAACACTGAAGGGTGCTGAAAATGACAAAACAGAATTAAATCACAGTTGAAGATAAAACTGAAAAAAAGAAGTTGTAACTCTCTTTACTGTTATTGAGGGTTGTTGCATATCACCTTGGGACTATTTCCACTATTTGTGCCAGACAGAGAGATATTTATTTTGTTGCAAATGTTTGGTTTAACACTTTATGTCTGAAGTCTCAGAAGAAGAAATTGCTGGAGACAATTCCATCTCTGGAAAAGGCTCATGAGGACTTTCTAGCTGCTTCCAGGCAACAAGCTTGGCAATTAATTACTAATTTAATACGTCCAGATTTCCCAGGTCACAGTTACAGGAAAAAGCTGTTGAAAACTGCTGCCATACTGAAACACACCGATGATTAAACTAGGAAGAGAATGGGACTGCTAAAGAGTCCATACTATTTCAAGTGGTAGTACTTGAATGTAACTTAGGTGATAATGGGTCTGACTGGGGGCTTTTTTCTGCACTTTTTGTTCTCTTACCTCTTTTTTTTTTCCCTTGAAGGCCTGCTACAAGTGGTGAAAGCTGTCATGCTGTTTGATTTTCATCTTCCCTGAAAATGTTCTAGTGCTTTCACAAAGTAAAATCGACCCAACACATGAGGCCTAATTTCCTTACAAGACATGGAAGATGTATTAAAATTTGACTTAGTTTGATCTACACTGAAATTATCAAGCTTATTAAGACAATTAATTTCTTTAGTTTTTCAAGGACTTTCAGTCCTTCACCTGGAGTGTTTATACATAAAACTTCATGGGATTGGTCCACTTTATGTGCATGCAATCAGGAGCTGTTAAAACTCCATAGCCACCTCTGAAAACAACCTCTGGCCTTTAACTGAACCAATTTTATCAGAAGAGAAAGGGATCTCAACTGTCAGGGTCCCAGCATGCCTCACTGTCTGGGGCTCTGAGCCATGATTCTGATGCCTTAAGTTTTACCGTTCATGTTTTTCAGATTCTGAGCTGCCTAGGGATGCAGTTCTGAGCCTCATATTAAGTGCTAGTGAGCTCTCTTCACAGAGTAGGTAGACAAAAGAAATCCTTTTCCTGACAAAGACCAAGGACAACAAGTACAAGTTTCATGCCCAAAAGCATAAACAACAGTGGACTGAAGAAAGAAAACAAGGATGGGACTTCACAACCTGAAGCTGTAATTGGACAATTGCCCCAATATGCAAATGGACCAAAACTTATAAAAGTGGGAGAACTCATGACCCCTGGTCCATTTGTGACCATTTTAAGTCCACCTCGGGTGTAGCCCTGTCCAGGCTCTTGTGCTGCCCCAAGGTGTACCTTCAAAGGCCTTTCAATAAGTATCTGCTTTATTCTCCAGCTCTGTCCAGTGTCTGTTCCAGGTCAGCCTTCCCAAGGCATCAATTCCTCTAACACAGCCCAGGCTGAGGCTGTCAGGCAGGAGCACATGCATAACATAACACTCCCATCACCCTGTGGCTGATGCTTTTCTTACAGTGAAGGCAAAACAAATCCCACCAGGTTAAAAACTAGTTTAGGGGCCAGGACTCATGAGGCCTGTTCATTTCCTTTGTCTGCTGGATGACCCTGTGCAGGATCCTTGAGTAAGATGCCTTAGGATCTCCACGTACCCTTGGCTGTGACCAGGCAGAAAATATGCTTTGTGTGCTTGAGGTAGCAAAGAAAGCAAGGGGATTAGTAAATAACCGTGACAATTATTAGTTTGTGTTAACAGAAATATTTACTAAACGTATTTTTACCTGAGACCTGGGAAAAAAAAAAAAAACAACAGATCCCTTTTGAGTTCAGAACATCCATTGGAATGCGCACCCATTGCGCAGTTGTTACTACACAAAATAAAAGTTGCTTATAAATTACTATTTCATATAAAATAAGGAAGAACAGATACCGTGTTACCCTGTGTTTTATGTCCAGATCAGAATTACTTAAGCAGTTTCAGAATACACCAATCTGTAAGAGCCTGTAAGGCCCCAGAAAATATTGCTCAACAAGACTTATAAGTTGTTAGTGTACTCTGAGTTAGACACAGAGGAGAAAACCTGACAAGATATTCTCAAGAGGTCAAAACAACAAAAAGAACTTTACTGGCAACTTTGGAAAATCAAAGACTTTTGGCAAAAGGTATTAAGCAACACTCAGTCTATATAAAACACTTCCCAAAGCTTTAACTTGGTCCATTCCACTTCACAAAATCTAAGCCAGTGTGATTTTAATTTACACAAAAATTCCAAGAAGAGGGAACTAGAAGAAAGAGAGACATACAGAAAAGATATAGAAAAGAGCAAATATAGCACACTCCTGCAGTAGAAGTGTTCAAGCTGATAGAAATTCCAAGAGGAGGTAGGGTCAAGACATGGGCTCACTGCATGTTTGGTCTTCAATACTCCTTGGCCTTCCCAGGTACTTCCCCCAGGTGGGAATTCCAGTCATTTAGCTACTCAGGAGCTGGGTTAGGGGTTCTAGAGGCAGATGTGGAGCAGTACCTCTGATGTGGCAGGGATTGGCAGCACTGCATGGTTGAGTACAGGCTTTAGTGGTGGGAGGTGTGGAGCAGGGTATTGCCTGACCTGCCCCTCTCTTTTCCTCAAACTCTCACCCCAAAATGTCTCAAGACAGTCTTCCCAATCCCTTACACAGCCACAGCCCAATTTTTTCCTCAGCTTATACACCATATTTAAATTAATTATTTCTGTTTCAGATGCATTAATATTTTTGTAAAATTAGATGTGCATTCCTGAGATCTAAAGGTGCGTGATAAAGATTCAAATCCTCTAAACCTGGGGGAGGTATCAAGTAAATCTGAGCCATCCCACACACAATTGTAATTTCAGAGGGTTAGAGAATGCGTATTTTATTGAAAACAGATTTTGCTACAGCGTGTGAAGTCATGATCAGTGTTAACTTGTGACAACAGTGTTTAATGAGACTAATTCATGTGGTAATAATATACACATTCATAGAGTAGGTATCACATGTTCTTGGCCTTTCCTTATTCTTTCTTGGATGTTCATGTAAATCCATTGATGGAAGAAATTTCTAGGATAGGCTGACCCTTTGGCAGAACAGGTAGGACTAATTGTGATTTATTACAATTTTAGCATACACAGAGGCTTTAGTAGGGTATTTAATGCAGTCTTTACAGCAGTTTTTCTTAGAAGAGTTGGTTCATTGCTGGAAACATTTGAACAGCAGAAAAAAACTGTATATGAAATGAAAAAAGAAATAGACGTTGCACAGTTTTTCATGTCAGTTCATAATCAGGGAAGAACTGAAAATTTAATTTCTGGTATGAATATTTTTCACGTATTTTAAAAAAATTGCTAATAGTATGAATGACCCAAAACCATCTTAATATTTTTTTTTTCTTTTCCACCCCTGGAAAAGGAAAAAAAAGAAACCCACTCTTTTCACTCAGACTACTTGGAAAGACTGTGAGAGTTTTGTTAGCACATGCTGAGATTTGTGAACTTAAGCTCTGAAAGGAGAGAAAAATCAATTAGCAGGAGAATGTGCAACTTTTTTGTCACTTTCACATATAAAAGTTTAAAAAGGATACAACCTCTGACATTGAAGTACACTGCGAAGGCTGAACTTGTGGATTCTATACAATATGTCTGGAAGGACAGAAAGCTCTACTGAATGATTTACTGGCTGTCTGCCATACTCTGAATTGGTGCCTGTCAATGCCACATGTGGCACCTTTCAGATAGCATATTCTTTCAAGCAAGTCTATAAAGGTGGCAGATAGCAAGAGTGTAAAATTGTGCTTTTGTTAATGCTCGAGAGTATTTACATTGACAGCTAGAAAAAGAGAATACTCTTAGCTTCTGTAGGTAGCAACACAAAATGATCGCATTCATTTCATTCACTCATAACCAGCAGCGATCTGTATTTTGAATCTAGGAAATATATATATTTATGTCCCTTAGTGTTTGAAATAATTTTAGTTTCCTACCATGCAAACTGAATTGTGGAGTTGCAAGGGTCTTTTCTCATGAAAGAGGTTTTAATTTTAGTTCTTGATTTCTATCTGTGCTAAAGATTGTGTTTTCAATCCTTTTCACCAACAGACCTACAAGTTATAAAATTAATTTATGGTCTTGGAAGGAAGGGAAACAGCAGTAGTTCAGAAGAATTAGATGCTGTCTGAAATACAGTAATGTACCTACAACTTCTCTCTCCAGGTTATTCCCTACTCAAGGATCATTACTATTACACTATTTTTAAATAGCCTGTTATGACACGTACGGCCAATCTAAAAGATGAATTAGAATTTAAACGTTCTTTTTATTCTAAAGAGAAATGCCTTTTTACTAAACGTAATAGAAGCCTATATCTCCATTATAGACCCTTTACATTGCCAAGTTTTAAATGAGAAACTTGACTCACACAGGAAAAATCATTGTACTGTAGGCTGTCACTGTATTTTACTATGCCCATCGTCTTAGAAAGTTGAAATTTTATTTTTTTACATATTTATGTAAATTGGGGGCTGGGTGGAGGGAGAAGTAGAAGCAAGGATTTAGAAAAAGAAGCAAAGTAAATTTAAAAAAAACCCCACACTTATAGAAGCAAAGCCAGAGTCACTACTGAATAAAAATTAAAAAGTGGAAGAAAAATCTCTCTTCTTAAACCTTTAAAATGAATCTGAAACCAGTAATGTACACATTATTTAGCCGGTGTAACTAACCATGGGTTACCACGTTTCAGTCATCCTTTCCTGACTTTTCCCTGTTCATAGCAATGCTATGTACCAGTCCTTCATCCAGGCATCTTCAGAGGCCTCTGCAAGAGTGAGAGGTTAGATTCCTGAAGCTTCCAGGGCTGAAACTCTCCTGTGCATGGTGTGTAAGGCAGCTCACTCCTGACTGAGGCCACTGGATCCCGCCATCATGTATATATCCAGCTTGAAAGAAAATGTTTAGTGCCTTAAAGCAAATGAGAATCCACACTGCTGTTAAAGTGCAGATCTAAATCTTTTTTTCAGCTAATCCTGTTAAAGCAGCTAGCAGAAATATAAGTAATACGGCAAAAGTTTCTGAATTGTTTTCTGTGAGCAGCAATACCAGAAGTGTATGTATGTGCAAAATAAGTTCAGACTGCTTTCCTTTTTGTCTGTTGCTGGCTAGGTAGTTTGGGTAGTCTTTTGATTGCTCAATATTTAAATAATAATTTTTATTTCTTATTTCTTTTCATGATACTAACAGACCTGTAATTCCCCAGGAACCAAGAGGATTGGATAAACAAGGTTGGCTGCCTGATGGCTTGTTGGTTATTTTTTTGGAGAGCACAGTATCATCTTCTTGGCAGCACGTGTTCCATTCATTCATTTCCACTGTCAGTGCTTGAACTTTGTCTGAAGGATGGTTTAGGTGATATAAGTGAAAACAATCACTAACACTGTAAAATAATAATAAAAATCTGCTGATGTATTAAGAAGGACAAAAATCAGTCCCTCACTGCACAAAAATGTATGTTAATTTAGGCCATCACTGGAATTAACTTGTGTAGCCATTCATACCTGATGTAGTGTGAAAGAATAAATAAATGTCAGTGTCTGCAAAGAAAGAAGAAGGACATTAAGCTTAGACTTTCTCATTTTCTGGGCTATCCCAGACTAGCCCCTACACCTATGTAGCCCCTACACTGTCCTTGATCTAGGGACAAGTTAAAGAGTGTCATAAATAGTGAATTTTGGTCCTGAGAGAATATATACGCTGTGCTGGGCCAAGAACATGTGGCATTGACCCAGTAACTGGCTGTGGAAGTCACTGGCCACCAGCACAATTACTCAGATTTCTATAGTAGCACAAGTCAAGGTCTATGATTCTACTCTGTCCGTTAAGATGATTTTGTCTTAGCTACAAAATCAAGTTTTCAGCTATTCTCTAGAAATTTACATTGCAGCTAAAGGTCAGTGGTATTTTGGCTACACATTTTGTCATAAAGGTGTTTTGATATTAAACCATTAGATGACAGCCCTGGGAACTTCAGAGATGGGAAGAGCAAAAATGTAATTGGCACATATGGAATGTGTGCAACAGTCTGCACATATTAAAGGTAACTGTTATTTGTTTTGTTTCAATATGAGATTTGTGTGTATTTCCTTAGCTCTTGAGATGGACAAAACTGATCAGGTAATATAATTTAAGAACAAATTGTTATTTCTACTCATATAAAAAAAATATGGTTCATAAAACCCTGAGGCAACACTTGATATTCTGTTCTTGGTAAAAAAAATGAGTAGATATACATGGGAGTTGGTTGAAATAAAAATGAAATAAATAATGACCTGGGAAATTAGTGAAGGTCATTTACTATATGAAATATGTTACTGGAAATAAGCAGATTATTACAGTTGTTGTTTATTTAATCAGTATGTTAATTATTGAGTAATTAATTAAAAATATTTTTCCATCATATTATTATTATGGAGAGCCATATTCAGGAAGAGCTTTGTTTAAACATAATCTGTTCGAATAGCTTGTTAATTTACCACTGTCCTAAATTGTATTCTCTGGATGAGACACCACATGGTCTATCAAGAGGGACACCATGCTACACAATCCTATTCTGTCTAATTTTCAGAGTCTGACTGTATATAAATTTGAAGTATTTCTGAGTCTTTCTGTAATAATAGTGTAAGACTTTTCCTGAATCTGTTCGTTTTCTGCTTTGGATTTTTTTGTTTGTTTTTTTTTTTTTTTTTTTTTTTTTTTTATAG
>WBMY01008619.1:470605-529436 GCA_013397315.1 Donacobius atricapilla
GGCCCGGCCACGGCTCCCGGGGACTCCTGGGGACTCCCGGGGCCTCCTGGGGCCCTGGGGCCCGGGCCCCTCCCGGCCCGGCCACGATGTTACCTCATGGCTGGGTCCGTGGAAAAGAGGGCAGGTCTCCCAAGATTCCTGTTTTTTAAGCGGTGTCCCAAGGGGTGTACACTTCTTACCTGATTGGCCAGCTTAGCTGTTAGTTCCGAAACGGATCAACAATTGGTTTTTCCTACCATTTATGCTAAACCAATACAATCCCTTATTTAGAAATGCTGGAAGAGCAACATAATGATTTCATAACGCTTCAAGGCGTCTGATTTTTTTTACCACAGTGAATAAAATAAGTAACAAATGGCCACAGTCCCATATCCACAAAAACAGTGAACTAGTGCTGTGGGGTGACCATCAAATAGATTGTCACCTGCTACCACAAAAAATCAGAGAGAGTGCAGTTGCATATAACCACAGTAATACAACTGAGTAACACACAGCTACCAACAATTACACTCTTAAAGCTGAACAGGAATTTGTTGGGCCTTTGATGCGCCTTTTCCTGAATTGTTTTGAGCAGCTCAAGAAAAAACTTGGTAAGAATAGGTTGAAAAAAATGGAGGTCAGTGTATCTGTGCACGATGGAGTTTTGTTTTCCAACTGCATTTTTTAAATTATAGTGAACTTAAGAAAAGGTTTAGTGATATTAGGAAGTATGTGTTGGAATAACTTGTGAGGTTTGTGTAGTGTTCTTTTAAATTCAGACATTTCACAGATCATTCAAGAGAATAATTCGTGATGGCGTCTGCTCTTAAGGACCGATGTAATAGTGGATGCAGGAGCAGGCAGAATCAGTGGTGGTGACACAAATCTGCTTGCTGCTAAAACCCCCAAATGTGTGGAGTCATGCTCTAAAAAAATGTCATAGGCAGCTGAGCTCCCTGTTTACATATTCATTAGTATGTGAAACAGGGAGCATACTTCATTATCCACCTCATAGGTATCCATTGCTTTGAAATACACAGTGCAGAACATTATTGTGCTGTTTTCTAAGGAGGCAATAAAAGTCAAATACTCTGCTTTCAAATCACCTCTAAAAGACAAAATATCTCAATATTTTATTTGAATGTCTAATAAAAGCCTCTTCAGCAATATGGTGTGCACTCTTATAAATATGCAAAGAAAATCTCGTACTATGAGAAGGTGAATTATTCAAAAACATTCTTATTCCATTTGATAACAAAAAGTAATGTCTTGAAAACATCTAAAATTAATAAGCTTATTTTAACAGGAAGAGGATACTTCGACAATTTTGTAAAATTGTCTAGAAAATAATAGGAAAAGGATTTTTTTTTTTTAACTATGGCTAGAAAATTCCAGGTCAGCTTTCTACACCCTCAGGAATAAACAGAATAAAACCAGATAGTCCTACTTTAAGTAAAATCAGCTGAATTATCTCATTAAAATTAATCAATTATTGACTGTACCTTCTTCTAAGTAAGCATTTTTGTGGAAATGAGTCACTAGCTTCTGCTTAGATTATCAACTTTAGGTAAGCTCCAAGTCAGAGTGCGTCTTATTGGCATTTACAAATTACACAGAAGCAAAAACCATATACCATTTTTATATAGCAGATTTCTGATATTATTATTATTTTTTCCTTTGAGAAAACATCACACCTGTGCTTACAGTGAAGACAAAATTTAAAGTTACAATTTAACATTTTATGTCAGCAAAGCCAGTATTACCACAAAAAGAAGAAATCCATGTCTTAATGCAGCTGCAGCCCTTTTTCTGGATTCCATAACTATAGTTCTATGGTCAAACAATGAATTTATGCTCATCTAGATAAATCAAAAGATATTGATGTATCACACCAATAAGTGTATCACACTTCTCTGTGTGTATAGATTTATCAGTGTATATACATATTTAAAAGTCGATTTTAGAACCAGTCATCCCACAGCTTTGCTTATTGCCCAGGCAGTACAAAGTCCTATAGAGTGCTGAAGCAGAAATGAGCATTAAGAACCTCAGAGGAGGGCAGTGAAAGTGCTGACTGACATAACTTTAGTTTGTAGATCAAACTATGGGAAACACAGACCATTAAAAAATTTATGAGATGGCAATTTCTACTCTGACAGCCTAATGTCTAACTGATGACATTAACATATACAAATGAAAACAATTATCTCAAGTGTTCCAAATAAATAATAATCTTACATTTATCATAAAATATTTTGAATTTAATAAAACTGATATTAAACAAAGTAGTCCTTTTAGTGAGTGGATTAAATTGATTGCTCCTAGGTAGAAGTATCTATAAGATTTTCCAACTGGTAGATTTTACCTCAGTTATATATTTCCCATGGAAACAAAAAAAAGAAAGGTTTTCTTACTCTTTTTAGCTGTGGATGATTTGGCAATTTATTTTAATAAATAGAACAAACTGAAATCAGGAAAATACTTTTTGCATATGCAGCAGAGGCTACAGTTTCTAAACGCAGCCTTGATACATGGAATGTGCTCAGGTAGTGACATTCAGCATGGGATTTATCTTCAAAATTTCAGAAGCGTATACTGGAAAATAAAAGATAATTGATTTTGATCCATTTTCATTGGAACTACAGTTGGTTAATGACTTTTTCTTAGCCTTTTATATTATCATTTATCACAGCAATATGAGCAAAAATGCATTTATTTTGTGGTCTGAGTGTGAACATCAAGTCAAAGCAATGTGGTTGTTTGCATACCTTCTGAGCAATTAAAATTAATCTAGTTTGCATTTCAGACAATTTTAGACTCCACGTTATTTTTAGCTCTGTTTAAGTCAGATTTGTTCCTGATAAATTTATTAAGAACTGTATTTGCTTTCATCAGTTTTGCATTCTGTCCACTGTGCCCACACTTGATTTCATAATACAAGAATTAAGGTATGTGCTTAAGTGGTAAAGACAGACAGACCTAGAGTTTTGTATTTTCCAATAGTTTGAATTCTGGCCTCTGCAGAGCTAAAGTTCCTGCAGATTTTTGGGAACTCTGAAGGCATAGGAACATAGTTGAGAGCAGGGACCTTTGAATGTAACAAAGTGTACTGATAGCCAGGTTTGTAACATGGTCATAATAGGAATGAAAAAACAAGGTGACAAGGGGGGCAGTGTTTGAGAGAGACACTCGTTATGTAATTCAAGGGGGTTTATTTTTATTATTATGTTTGTTTTTTTGATAGACCCCTTTGTCCTTGATATGTTAGAGAAAACTAACGACAATGTCAGCTTTTTCCTGTGCTGCACCATTACTGGGCACTTCCACAAGAAGAAACTCCAGGGATGTGACAGCTTTGTGCCTGATGTGCTTTCCTTCAGGTCCATGGAGAGAGCTGGCTTTGGAAACCATTTTAGAGGTGATTAAAAACCATTTTGAGTCTCTCTGGAAAGTAAATGAGTAAAAGTTTGTGACTCCTGGGAAGAAAGCTTGAAGTACTAACGGGAATGTCTTGGTAACAAAGGTCAGTCCTGACAGGCAAAACATATTCATTAGCAGACATTTTCAAAGAGAAGTTAAAAAAAAATTCCAAGTGAATCAATTAGGCAAAATACCTGTATCTCAGTCATATCATCAGTCAGCTTCAAAGATGGTGACTCACATGGTGTTGCAGTGAAGCAGATGTGAAAAGTAATGGGTGTATAAAGTTAACACTAAACGCTCAACAGCAAGAGCTGATACTGAGCAGAACTTGTAGGAAACACATATAAAAACATACAGATGCCATTCACTGAGCAGAAGGTTGTACCATATGTTTCATCATTTATCAACACCCTCGGCAAAAGGGCAAAAGATTTCAATCCACTTCCCATCATCTCCTGGGACCTCGAGATTGCTTCACAAAGCATTAGAGATTTACCCTCAGTAAGGTGGTTGGACTGGGAGGATCTGGGATGACTTTGCCAAATCTGGAATCAGAGGCCATGCTGAAGGACTTATACCGTGCCTTTTTTCCCGATATAGGTGGCCCAGCACAGCAGCAGCAGCAAGAGCTCAGAGCGTCCTGCCTGAGTGGAGCATGCGTGGATCAGCTGGGGCTGTCCGTCAAAGGACAAAGAGAATTCTAGTGGCTCCAGGTGCCTCCACCTGCTGACACCTGAGGGAGTATAAACCACCTTTGCACAGGACCCAGGGTTAGCACAGTAAACAGAAGCAAAGAGAAAACCTTTGAAGAAAGTAAAGAGAAAACCATGCTGAAACAAGTGGTTTTGAACCTCAGGGACAGTTCACACTAAACTGGAAAAAAACAGATTCTCCTTATCAGGAATAGTACTTCTGAAGTAGATTTTAGAGTGTTTCTTGACTTTCTCATATATTGAAGTAAAGGATCATACTTTATGTGAGCAAAGAGAAATTGAATGCCCTGATTCAAACAACTGTGAAATACAGTCCTTGCATGGTGCAGCTTGATGCACCTGTTGGTACCTGGGAGGCTCTGACCTCTGAGCAGCCCTGCAATGCTGAGGGCTGGGAAGACACCAGCCTTACTCTCAGCTGTGCAATTGACTCAGACAAAATGATTCAGGTGAAATAAAAGGAATAAAAGAAATAAAATAAACTTCCATTTTTAGCATGAATACTTTTAAAGCTTTTCAAAAACTAAAAAGAGCAACTGTAGGATTTTACAGATTGTTTTCTGAAAACTTTGACTTCAGATTGTAATATTAATGAGAGATTATAAAATAAAACATATTCAAGCAATTGTTTTTTTCCTCTAGAAATTGTGTGCACTAGTCCACAAAACTGGGTCTAAACTCGGTTATTTAAAATTAGAATTTAATTTCTGTTGTTGAAAGGTAAACAACCTTATTGTACAAAATCAGGAAAACGTTGAATAGAAGCAGTCATGTGTTATCCTAAAAATAATAGAACAACAAAAACCAAGAGCAGTTTAATCTTAATCAAAGAGAACAGAAAGACAAATATTAAAATAAGTTAGAAATTTGAATACACCTACAATACAACCAGTTAATATGTGAAATAGTCATTACAAACAAATTAATAATTTATTCAACCATTAATGTGTCCTTGTAATGTATAACTGGTTTCTATTGGAGAATATTGATATACTTATTGAATACTTATTTACTGAGTCATCTTATTTAAAACAGCCACTAAAAGGAAGGGTTTTTTTTGAACAAGTTTATGTACTATTACTCAGACTCAATGATATAGTTCTCCTGATTCATACAGTGTCCATTTCTAGTCATCACAGAAATAAGGACATCAAAGTCTAGCACTATATCAAGAATACACAACTTTACCATACACGGCTCGCTGTTATGCGACACCTTCTGTAACCTAATCCAGAATCCATTTTCCTTTTCCTCCTGGAACACCTGCATTTGTTTTTTGGATTTTTTTTTCTTCGTTTTGTTGCTTGGTTGGGTTTGTATTTGGACTTTGGTTTTGTTGTTTTGTTTTTTTTTTAATTTTTTAAATATATAAATACATATCTCTCTCTCTTCTTTAGTACTGACAGATACTTACCTTAGGCCTGACCCTGAAAGTATGCAATGTAGCATTTTCAAGACTTCAGCCTTTTAATTTTCATGATATTCCAGAATCCTATTTCTGACTAATATGATAGATATATTTGTAATTCTCCAGAAAGATTACTGTATTTTTAAACTGAAAATATTTTTAAATGTGGGTAAAATTGCTAATTTAACCTTTCCTATTTCTTTACTCTGAAATAGTTTTATTGCACTGACATTGCTGCACCTTAACACTATCTTAAGAACCAGGTTTTGGTGCTACATTCCTCCTTTTGTGTTGGAGAAGGTTGAGAGAAAGGAGAGACAAAGCAAACATCACTCATGTCCCAAGTATCTCCTATTTCTTCTGCCTCTTGTCTTTCCTTATTAGTGAGAAGACTCATAAATGAATTCTGAAAATATTATTTATAAACGTGTTCTGATCATTTACACTCACCAAACTGTAGTCAAACCATTAATGCATGGATTAGAATCCCTTTTTTCCTGTACAAAATCACATTAATTTTAAAAATACTACAGGCACTTGCAGGAAAAAAATCCAATTTTTGACTTTTACTATTTATTGTGTCTTGTCTTTTGTTTAATATTTATCCCACTCTATGCCTTATTCTTCCTTTCTATAGGAATACTGGATACAGATGAGAACACAATAGCAAAAATATTTTGCTTGGCAAGGTTAATATCTACAACCTGTGATTGAGAATAAATTATTTAACTAGAATATGCATTACCTTTGCATTGAAATGGAAAAAAATGACAAGCGACATAGTGGAAAGTGACTTTAAAAAATTAATTTTCTCCTTTCAAACTGTGTTTTTTAGCTCTGTTCCAAGAAAGGTCTTGAAGGTAATACCAGGGCTGAGAACAGAAGGCAGTTTGAACAAAACTGAAGGGATGTAAGAGGTGGCTGACAATTCAGATATCTTGACATGCTTATTAAAAAGCTTCCATTATTTTAAAACTTTTCATCTTCACCAGTGTTCGCAACAAAAAATTAGGTCATGGTGCTACATGGACAGTTAAGGATGGGTAAGCATCATGACTCGGCAGATTTGTGTTCTGTGGTCAAACCTATTTAGGTTTCTGGCCTCCACACAAAGGATGGAAACAGTGTGTAGGGATCAAACCAGGTGCCACCAGAAGTGGTGCTGTGTGCTAAACACACCAGGCTGACATCCCCCCAGGCGTGGTGGCACATCCCCCTGCGCTGCCTTTGTCCCCAGGGCTGCTGTACAACCTCAGTGGCTCTAAGCGGGCCCTGGCCTTCGTGCAAGGGGCTGGCGGGTGAGTGGCCCTTGGCCACACCAGGAACCCTTGTATGGCTCAGGTGCGAGTGCACGGACCACACACCAGGGATACCTATTGTTATATCAAGAAAGTGAAAAAGTAATCACCAGACAGCCTTGGAACATTTCTCACCTGAATTGTAACCCAAATGGAATGGTACCATTGGTACTGTCCTGTTGAATAATTTCAGTAACTAACTCACTTTAGGGCCAGGATGGGGTTTCAAAAGCAAGGGTGTGTGTTTGTGTTACTCTGAATCTTGTGACTCAAACTGATATTTTATCTTCCCTTTGTACCTTAATTACAAAGACAGTGGTACCTTTGTTTTAAAGGCTTGCCATATGTGTTACTGTTGTTCTACTAAAGCAACATGAACAATTTGGCCGGCATATAATGAGCAAACAACTGGAAAAAACCCCATACTGAGGTTAGATAGCCAATAGTTTCAACTCATTTGTATTTTGTCCTTCATATCAAGCTGGAAAAAAAGCTTGTTGTATTGTTTAGTTCTAGTTTCTTGATGCTTTGCCTTTTTTGATTTGAATTACTATTCTTGATTTTTATGCACTGTACATTTCTGGTTCAGCTCCTGAGGTTCAACTCAGATGATTGTCATGAGAGCATAAAATGTATGAACTTCCCATGAAATGAAGGATTGTTGCCATCTATGCAATATTTTGTGATTGTGTCTGTTCAGTCATTTTATTGTTTTCAGCCTCACTGAAAGCTTGCCCTTTGCATTAAGAAGTGGAACTAGTATGGCACCATTCTGTGTAAGTAGAATCTCCTGCTTTAGACACAGGACTTCGCTTTCTACAGAGTGATAATCAGAAATAGCACAACTGCTTTGCCAACGGTTTAAAAAAAAAGATCACAATATTTTAGAACATATTCTTTATCAGAGAATTCTTGCAGTGTATCAACTAATGGAATTATAAACTCTATTTCCCTACTATTCTGAATGTACTTTATTTAAAAAAAGAAAAAAAAGCTTCATATTCTAAAAGAATTTGGTGTTTGAAGAATGGATTTGGAAAGTGTTGTTTGAGTTTATAAGCCTGTCTGTTCTCTGAGATGTACCTTGTGGACTGAAGGACATTCATTCCTTATCACAGAAGTAAAGATGAAATGAATTGAGGGAGCAAAGGTCACAAAATATTGCTGAGTGGCAGTTAAGGTCTGGAGGTTATTAGTGGAGGGTTTTTGAAGCTGCCACCAGTATCCACCTCCTCCTGCAATGAGACTTCAAAGGACAATGGTTCTTTTCCCTGTAGTCTGCCTTGTATTCACAAGTACTGAAGAAAGAGCTGAACAGCATTGTATTGAACTTAAGGCTAATCATGTGAAGTTGTCAAGTAGTTCATATTTCCTAGCACTGGGATCTGATAGACAAAACTGAGATCAGCAAATAAGAAAAGCAGCAAGGAAAAAAAGAATCCTCAGTCCTAAAATTTTGGAGATAGGATAACTTGAGCATAACTAACTTTCTGGTCAAACAAGCACAATCTTTTCCACTTCACATGGTATTTTATAGGCTATATTGTTATCAAAGCTGGTTGCATTGAAATAAGGTATTTAATGGCTTGTCAAAGGCTGAGGCTTTTTAAAATATATATTCAAATCAAAGGAAATTGGGGACTTTTAATCTAAACACTTAACAAATAGACATGTCTTGAAAATTCTCAGTTATTTTCATTTCTCTTTGCCCAGTATGCACAAACTTTTCTTTTTTTTTTTTTTTTTTTTTACCAGCTGTGATACTGTACCTAGCATGGCACACAAGAAGAGCGGGGAGCTTTGGCCACATGGCAGAGGCACTCTTGTAGCTCAACACTACTGCAGGAAAACATAGATTCTTGCTAGATTTCTCTGAGCATGTAGCCCAGGATGCAGACCTTCCTACTGCTCTGTAGTCCCACCAGTGTAGCAGGTCACAGAATCATAGAACCATTAAGCTTGAAAAAGACCACCAAGACCATGGAGTCCAACCTTTGACCCAACACCAGCATGTCATTTAGACCATAGCAATGATTGCCACATCCAGTCATTTCTTGAACACCTAAAGGGATGTTGATGACACCACTTTCCTGGGCAGCATGTTCCAATGCCTGACCAACCTTCCAATGAGGAAATTCTTCCTGATATCCAACCTGAACCTCTTCTGGTGTACCTTGAGACCATTTTCTCTTGCTCTGTCAGTAGTTGCCTGGGAGAAGAGGCTGATCTTCACCTGATTGCAACCTCCTTTCAGGCAGTTGTAGAGACCAATAAGGTCAACATCTGAACTTTCTCTCCTCCAGATGAAACAACTCCACTTCCCTCATCCATTCCTCATAGGACTTACACTCTGGACTCTTCACCATCTTCACCGTCCTTCTCTGGACATGCTACACCATCTCAATGTCTTTCTTGGAGTGAGGGGTCCAGAAACGAACACAGGACTCAAGGTGTGACCTCACCAATGCCAAGTACAAGGTGGAAAATCACTGTCCTGGTCCTGCTGGCTGCAATATTGCTGATCCAGGCCAGGATGCCATTGGCCTTCTTGGCCACCTGGGCACAGCTGGATCATGTTCAGCTGCTGTCAACCAGTATCCGCAGGTCCTTTTCCTCTGGATAGATTTCCAGGCCCTCTTTCCCCAGCCTGGAGACAACACTAAAGGCTTTACTGAAGCCCAGGTAGACAAAATCCACAGTCTTTCCCTCATCCACTAGGTGGGCCACCTGGTCATAAAAAGAGATCCTGTTGTTTAACTGATCTACCTTTCCTAAACCCATGGTGGCAGAGCCTGATGTCCTCATTGTCCTGTATATGTCATGTGCTCACACTTAAGATAACCTGTTCCGCAACCAGATCTGCAGGACACACTATTCAACTCTCCTTGGCATAGGTGATAACACATTACCATCGTTCATAATCCTCCTTTTCTGGGCAGAGGCCTTGTAGTTTAGGAAGGAAAATCCCAAGCACAGCATGAAAGAGTGACCTGGTCAGAGTCCTTCCGGCTTTGCCAATTTTGTGCATCTCACCAAGAGAAGTCACTGTTGTATGTACCTCTGGCTTTGTAAAATGAGAATGACAGCAGCCTTCTCTGCACTCTGCCTTAAGATGCATGAATAAAAGCTTAAATCCACACTATTTGTTCATAAGTAACTAAAACTGATTCACAGGAGTGCACTTTTCAAGGAGTAGTTTTCTTGCCTTAACTGCATTAGGATGATATCCATGAATTTTCTACCCAACCAAGGCTACTACCAATGTGCAGAATAGAGTTTACTTGACTGTTTTGAGGTAGAATCTTCCTGAGCAGATGCAGTTCCAGGACTTGAGGCTCATACCAGCCCACATGACAAAAAAGAATCTGTGTGGCTGCTGGGGAATGTGGCATTCAAAATTCATCATTCTACTTTCATTGCATTAAAAAAATCATTACTGCAAAGCCCATGATACAGGCCCAAATCCTTCACACTTAATTTTAAGAATTTGAGATGTCCAATACACTGTCTTTGAGTCAGAAGAGAAAGGCAAGAACCTCCAAAATTGATTTCAGTTTGTTAAGATGCACATAAATAGGCTTACCCTCCTCCTCTTGGTCAGCTGAAGTAAGGCATAAAGCCTGGCCATGTTCTGCATTTCTTTTATGTATATATAATGCAGAAAAATATATATTTGTCTATAGACACGACTGTATTAGATAGCTTCAGGAAGCATTTACTGATACACTGGAATATGATTCTAAACTGCTTTAATACCATAACATTTTCATTTACATGCAAGGATTTTTTTCTATAATATAAGCATGAATCATACAGAAAGTTATGCAAAATAGAATAAATTATGCAAATAGCATTCTTTGAAGTTTTGAATTAAGTGCTATGCTCTGGAGTACACAGCATACATACTGAATGTTTGATAGCAGGAAAATACTTTATGTTTAGATTATATTCCAACAATGTCAGTTTGTGTTGCTCCTTTCTGACCATCAGAAAATGACTTGCTGATCTTCAGTACCTCATTATCTCTGTTCTGTTTTGAAAACCCAGTCACATGGGATCAACCAAAAAAATCTCATAATTAGGACTTGTGCCATCAGTTTAACAGCAGGACCACGTCATGTGAGCATTACCATGTTGCTCTGAAATTTGGAAAGATAAAAACTCAAAACTACCAGAGAAACCACATGAAAGAAACTTCCCTACTCTAAACGGCACATATTAGAGGACTTTGAAGATCCCAGCATAAGCTGATGGGTAATTTCTCCTTGGCTGTGATGAAAAAGTTGTACTGTCAGGCTTTTTGGTAAAAGGTGGATGTTTCAGTTAAGATCCCTGCATTATTCGAGGTTTACCTCTTTCAGCGGATGGCAGATATCAGACAAACTGAAATCAAAATTAATATGCACAATCTCCTCTTGTGAAAAAAAAAAAAAAAAAGCAGAATGGAAGTAATATTTAATTGCCTGACTATAGGATATTGGTAAATTCATATTATTTGAATACATGTAATAGAGCAACTAATTACTTTATTTATTCCTTGAAGCTAAAAATACTCTAACAAATGTTTTTCCAAAAAATCAAACCAGAATTTGGAATCATTAGGCTGACTTTACTGTGCGTTGCTTGTTAAAAGGAACAGAACTTCACCTTTATACAAAGCTAAGAATTTCTGGTTGTATTTCATAGAGAAACCAACATCAGTCACTGTTAGCTGGTGCTGAAAGAACACAAAAGCCTGCAACAATGGGTGGGGTAATGCCTGCTCCATACTACCAAAATTCTTGGTTTTGAAGACCCCTCACTATGTAAAAGAAACACAGGAGGGTATATTTCATTCAGAATTATGGGGCTATTACTCTGATAAGAATTTACTTAATGCATCATGCACTAAATACCTAATCAGATATGACATGTCATCTAAAAAACTTACCTACACTTTTAGATTCCAGAAGAAAAGTATATTTCACATTCTGTCTGGAAGGTATATTTTAAAATCCCTCCGAATGTCATATGCTTTGCAGTCAGGGAATGCTATGGCAAGGTCTGGGCTTTCAATATCCCCAGGTATTTGAGAGAGTACCATGTCAGCAAAAATTCAAATGGAAGGAAAATACCCATCAGGCAGATGGGGAGTGCCTTTCACCTAGCTGGATGCTAAAAGTCCACTTTAACACAGAGAACTTTCCTCTCTTACTGAGAAAAAGGTACTGAGGAGGATTTCTGCAGTGAAATAAAGCAATGACCTGGCCATTAAAGAGTAAGAAGCCATTGCAGAGAAAAAAGAAAAATGAGAGTAAAAACCCACTGAAAACTCTGTTCTTCTTTCTACCAACTCCATCTCCACCATCTGCTCCCCTACCATCCTGTAATCCTGTATTGCATCCTCCCCTCTCCCTCCCATCCCAAGAAGTCTTTCTTGAAAAACCTGAGATCTCATACTTTCACTCTGCAGTTGTTTATTTAAGAGAAGTAAATATACTAAAGAATATTCCTTAAAGTCAGAAGCACAAGCACACATCAAGCATATCATTACCTCAGCATGACTTACTTTTTTCTTATGCTCTTAATCAAAACATGAGTAAGAAATTGTACCCATGGACTAAGTTTTTTTACATGCTTTGTAAAGAGTGGATGTGAAATTATACCCTCCTGTATATAGATATGGATGTACAATGTTTTTCCTGAAATGTAAGTTAAACATTTCCAAGTGGAAGGAGAGATGGAGAGAAAGGAAAAAATATTTGGAGTCTGAAAAACTGTTCTTAATCCTTTCCAATCATTGTCTCAATCTGAAGAGGATTACAGAGTATAATGTGAAATGAACTCTCCTCCAAGCCTCAATTCAGTTGTGTGGAGAAAATCTGATGACTAATAGCTGCAAAAGAACCAGTCTTGTCCTACAAAGACTGTGAAGCATCTATTATATTTCAATTCAATGCTTATATGACAGAATAAATTTTTGAATCTAACTGAACCATTAATAAAATCTATTTTTAATTCTTGTATTTTATGTCCTTACTAAACCTATGTAGAGGTTTCTATCCATACAGAAACATGTTGGGTATTTTGAATTTGGTGAGCTGTTACTGTTTCTGGAGTGAAAGAGAATGTGGAAACTCCAAAAAATGGATTCTAAGATGCTCTATAAGTGTCCAGTTCCCAACAGCATTGTTCCAGTATGAAGAAAAGTCTTCTGGAAGGAATAATTACCAGGAAAGGATTTTTCACAAGGAAAGCACAATATAGCAAAGAGAACACTTTCATATTGGTGCTGCACCAGAAGCTCAGAAGGGTCTGATAATTATCTGTCTGCAACTGCATCGTTGTTCTACTGTAAGCCTGCTTTCAGGGACAGTTATAGTTCATGACACTTATCACTCTCACAGACTTCCCCAGGCACTCTTAAAAATTTGCTATTATAGACAAATGCTAAGCTCCCTGAAGCAGCCTGTGGTTACAGACTAGTTTCACTGAACTATGAAAGGTAAAGACAGAAGTCATAATTACCCTGTATTTGCATGTTTTCACATTATGGGTATGCATTCACTGCATGAGAAAAGCAGAGAAATATTAGGATCAACTTCCAGACAGTGAGAACAATGAAGGGTGAAAGCACCTTGCATCTCTAAAAGCTGAATTTGTGGAATTTAGGCAGGGTACAAACCAGGGAGACTACAACATGGCTGCTAAGGTCTCACCAGTTGGGGTACCCATATCTAATTTTTTTCTGAGCTCTCACCAACTCTGTTTACTCCATCAGTCCCTTCCTGCTGATAAAGGTGTGGCAATGAGGGAAAAAATACTAATTTGCTCACATGATAGAAATAACTAGAAACAGTTAATTTGTCTGATTTCTCAGTTAATGCCACAGTTACTCTTCATGTCACATTGTACCCACTAAAAACTCACAAGCTTCCACTGTTTGGAATCCGAGGGGGCGTCTCACATTGAGGTAAATCAGAAGAACTGAAATATTGGTTCTGTCAGGTGTAGAAGGTGATGCTAATCCGGTCTCTATAAATGCACTATATGGGTCAGCATCCAGATAGCATTCAGCATTTTAAAGTTGCTAAAGCAAGACAACAGACACCTGACAAACATGTTTTATTCAATGTACTTGGTAGTATTTAGAAAAGTGCATCCTTCTCAAAAAAAATTATCATTCTCCTGTCATACATGAACACACCTTCTACAGACACGGCTTCTTGCTCTGCAAAATTGGTCCCCCAGAGCAGATAGTTAATAGTGCAGGCTATGTGGAAATTTATTCTGAGCCGATCTCTGTGTGTAGCAGGTGATATTTCCTCTATTTTGTATTTTCTTGATGGATTTATATGTATTATTATTGGTTTTCCAAAACCAGACTTCTTAATATTGCTACTTTAATTCTCAAGTGGGCATTGCCACATTTAAAGGAAGCTTTTACTGCACAACAGAGGAAATGTTCACACTTGATTCCAGTTAGTATTGCAACGGCACAAAATGCCAGCAAGATAAGCTGCTTAAGAACAGCCAGGATATTTACTCTATCTTATATTGGTCTTTATATTAGCTCAATGGAGGCCTAGAAAAATCATCCTAATCTATGCCATTCTGCTTTAATATTTGCCGTTTCATCAATTTCTGCAAAAAATTCAGAATACGGTTGAAATATTTGCCAGGTTCTGTGGCTTTATGACCAATTAATAGAACGGTTATAGGAATCTCTATTAAAAGGCTGACAGTTATTTCTTTGTAATGGCATTGACTTATCTCCACAGAATTTAACCTAACTGGGGAAAAAAAAGAAAAATCAGATAAAAAAGACCAGTTATGTTTTGGAAAATTTGATCTCTGTGAAACTATAACTTATTCTGAAATCTTGAGTACAACCTATCTGTAAATGTGATTCTTTCCACTCTGGTGTTTTCAGCTATGGCTACAAAGGTAAATGAATTTAAGTAGGAGTGAAACACTATGTTTATAAAACATTGTTTTCTTGAAGGAGAAAATGTGACAGAGTAACAGCAAAGGTATCACGAACTTGTCTTGCAAACTGCCGGAAAGGACAACAGTTGATCTGCTATGAATATGTCATATGCTTTGAAGGGCAGAAGATGACCCCCAAAATTAGACAAGGAGAATATATAATAATAGGAATAATAAAGGCCACTGGAAGGAGGTCTGACCAAAATATTTAAGACCTAACAGGTTGACTGCAATAGAGCTGCCACAAAAATAGACACGTATCTGTAGCTACATAGAGCTTTTTTTCTCCACACAAGTGGGGAGCGGGAGAAGATCAAGAACCTGAAAATTTTTGAGACAATTGAGGGAACACTACTTTTTGGCAACATGTGCAAAGGAAACAGTCTACAACAGTGATAGCTAATGTTTTCAAAGATGACTGGTTTCCTTTTTTCATCAAAAACTATCCAGATATAAGTTTAGAGGTTTATATTTTCTCACAAGTTCTGGCGTGTGTAGCTTCACTGATTTATAACATTGTCACTCCTGGTGTCTGCCCTTCCTCTACATTGGAAATTTATCACAGCAGTGTTGGTGGACTCAAACTGTGTTGGCTTTTCACTTGCAGTAAATACATTCACCTGAGCTATGCTCTTTGTCAGTTTTAGCTAGTGCTGTGCACAGTGAACTATAACAGAAATAAATGTGTTTCTTTAAAACTCATTCCTCAGCATTTTCTGCTGTTTCACTGTTATGTGATCTAAAAATTAGCACATTTGATTTTCCTGCTACAACTAAGGGGCACAGTGGTGGGTCACGGCAACATCATAAAGCCTGTAACACTGCACACCACCTTGGTAAAATTCCTCTTGTGAGATTCGGCCAGAGGTCCAGATCTTAAGACAAGCTGGGTGTGTTCACACCTGTATTTCAAACTGCGCTTTATTTTTAAACACTTTGTTTTCTTCCACCAGTTCTTGGCATTTTATATCTAACAATGAGAAATTATTTGTGATTTCTTTTTTTTTTTTTGGCTAAAGGAAAGATACTTTATTATTTCTATCCCTTATTCCTGTTAAAATCTATTAAGTTATTCATATTTATTTCTGCTGCAGCAGTTGACCAGTACGAAGATTTTGGAATCTGATCTTTTGTTGACTGTTGTTGATAAACAAGCTAAAACTGAATTCAGCATGACCTGCCAATATTTGTGTTCACTCAAAAACATTTACAGCTCTAAAAATTTTATGTGAATTTAATCAATTAGTATAAAATCATCATATATTACCTCACATAGAGTGTCTTAAAAAGGAAAAATATTCCCTTTTCTAGCAATGATGCAGCTACATTTTAACAGCCTAATCTGTAACTGTTCTAGCTGCTGCATTTATTATAAACATGTATGTTCTCAGCTTTTCAACTTTCTTTTTTTTTAGTTCTACAATTCGAAATTTTTAATCACAGGTCCCTCATTATATTTAATTGTTTATACTGGCTGTGATTTTTTTTTACTATATTAAAAAAAAGGGTGTTAGCTGTTTCAATTTATTTTCTGAACTCAGCTAATGAAATCCTTCATAACCTGAAGTGTCTTCCTCCTGCTTTCCTTTCTTTCCCACTGTATATGGAAAGTCTATTCCTGTTCCCTTCAATCCTTTCAGTTAGTGTATCATTGTAGTGGTGATATTATTCTTTCTATTCCTCTGAGCATCAAGTTTTCTGTATTTTCTGGCTTGGCTGGTTTTGCCCTCTACATAATTTGTGGCAAAATAATTGAAATGGCTCACATATTTCTCTTTTTTTTTTTTTCTTGTGCTTACATATAATCCAAGAATTACACATTTGAAACCTTCTCAAGATACAGATCTTGTCACCTAAATACTGTCATATTTATGAATTTAAAATATAGGAAACCCATTTCAGTTGTATTGAAATATTGTAAATTACTTCATTGGGATCCTAGAAAAATGTGAGGCAATATTTTTCTTAATTCTATCAAATTGTCCTTCAGAATACGGAAGGGGGAAAAGGTAAAGAGTATGAGTATATGGCACTCCTATATGGCATTTGTAGCAGTGCACCCCATACCCAAACCCATATAGGGAAAGGTTTTGCACTCACCCCTTGAATTTCTTATATGGTAAAGAACACAGAAATTTATTTATTGTCTTTACAGCAACTGGCTCAGTGCCAGCACAGGTGAACAGTCTGGGCTTTAGAAATGTCTCTCAACCTTTGTACCTGCTTCTATTGGCAGTTTGCCAAAAGGACCCTCCTAGGCCATTCAGTTATTTAAGAATGAGCTCAGAGATTTTTGCGGGCTTTTGAGAATGTGTCTAGCAAGGTGTCAGAGGTTTTCTCTGGCACCTGTCCTCGGTTTTTTCCTTTGTTCTATGTTTATTATTTTTGTTATTATTACAACATTTTACTTTGCAGATCACCTCTTGAGAGCTGTCTTGCTATTTTTGAGCCATCTTCTGTAAGGTGCTAGACACCTTCAGAGACTTGATACATCTTCATGTGTCTCATTCCATGCTGGACACATGTCAAGATGTATCAGGCATTCCTAGTGTAGTGGTTTCACATTCGCTGAATTTTGTTTGCTAAATTTAGTGTAGTGGTCTAAATATTTTTTCCTGCTGTGAAATATGATTATGAGGAAAAAAGGCAAAAAAGGCCTACCTTTAAGGTTAAAACAGTTATATTTATTAACACACCCCAAAAAGAAGGAAAAAAAAAGAGAATAAAGAAATTGAAACTTTTCAAAAGCACTCCGCTCCCCCCTACTAACAGTTCACTTTTCCACAATGTAAAGAGACAGAACTCAGAACTTCAGGTCAATACCACTTATAAAATAGTCTTTCATTCAGTCTTTGAGAGAGAGAAGTCTCTCCTAATTTATTCTGGTAACTTTCCCCAAGAGAAACAGTCTGCTTGTGGCTTCTAATTCCTACAAAAGCAGCCCACCCGGGACTTCTGCAGTTGTAGACCTCCCAATCACATAGCCTTTCCCATGACTACATATGGGCCGTGGACTCACACTGGGGTTTCATCCGTTAAAGATGCACAGCTTCACAAGCAAAGGATTTCTCGTCTTAAGGAAACAAATATCTTCTCATTTCTCCACTGGTGCCGAAGGCTTCTTCTCATCTCACTCTGTTCAAACATCTCATAGGATCACTAGATTAGTTTCTAATTCAATATCCACTCAGTAAAATCACAGATACTTTTGCTTGAATCCACAAAAGCATCTCCCCAATTCATAGTCCATGGTTTAAAGAATACTTTAACATATTCATATTACAGTCTGTTACCACAAATCAAAGGAGATTTTCAGCCTAGAGCTAAGGCATCTTGTAATCTCTTCCACTTAAGAAGTCACTCCTCCTTTACTGACTTTGATATCTTCATATTGCCCCCTTACGTATCTCCTATTTGGCCTTTTCTCTCTCTTTGAGAAGGGTTAGGGTTTTAAAAAGTCTCAGTCTGTGTTAGGAAAGAGTTAACATTTCCTGCCCGGGCCTGCGGATGGTCCCGTGATCTCTGTTGGAGCGGCAGCGGTAAAAGTCTCCGAGCTATGCCGGTGTACAAAAGCTCAGAAAGCAGAAGCCAGGGTCTCAGTGGTTGAGTAGCCGGATGGATGCCTTCCCATTCCACTCCTCGGTCTCATTTGGGGTGGCTCAAACTCGGGGATGCCCCCAGGAGCCCAGGAAATGGGAAGGGAACATCTCTCCCCAGCCCGGCCGGTATTGCAGGGCAGGCCTTAGGATCGGCTGGATGTTAATAGCCGTGATTTCCCCGTCCCTGCCAGGCGTCGCCAGATCAGCAGCCCAGCTTGGCTCCGTCAGGGCCAGCCCCATCCCGGCTGTCCGATCCCTGCTGCCCAGGGGCAGCGGGGCCTAAGCCGGGCCCTGCTGCTGCCCAGATAGTGGTTTACCTCATGGCAGGCCCAGGGAGAAAGAGGGAAGCCTCCTAAAACCCACCTGAATTTAAGCCATGTGTCCCAGAGGTGTACACCTGTATCTAATTGGCTATTCTGGCTGTCAGTTTTAAAGAAGATCACTAATTGGTTTTTAACCATTCATATCAAACCAATACACTTAGTTAGAGACTACTTTTCTAATTTACTAATATTTAAATGACTTTTTGAAACAACAGGCAGATCTGCAATTAGAGTTCTCATTCTTGCTTTTATGAGCAAGAAATTCTGGCCTACTGTCACAATAAAATAACAAAGCAAAACTGCTGGAAGAAGAGTCCAAGCATAAGAGAAAACAGAAAATTAGAGCTGACTACAATACATACAAACAATGAAACTACAGATGACTGATCACACATTAAAAAAAAAATTAATTAAAAACAAATTGCATATAGCATTTAAGTTTTATTGTACATTTTCAATATGGTTCAATGGTTTTCTCAGCTAAAGCATTAAGTAGGTTTTTTTTTTTATCTTGAATGTCTCTTCCAGAGAAGGTGGTAAGACTGACAAAACTTTTGCATGCTAGTAATTTATATGGGTACCTCATAAGAAGGTTTTTATTTTATAATATTTGCTCCAATAATCTGAATAACAAGAGACCACAACAACTACTGACACTGGAAAAGTTCATGGAGAACTATATCCCACAGTACAGACTCCATGCTGGAGTGGAGGAAGGGTTCCTCTCCCTGAGCAGCAGGAGAAACAACCTGTGATAAACTGACTATAAGCCCCACTCCCTGTCTCCCTGCACTTATAGGGGGAGGATGTAGGTAGAGCTGGGAAGGAGGGAGGGGTGGGAGGAAGGTGTTTTTAAGGTCTTACTTTGCTTCTGCTTATCTTATTTCAATTGCCAAAGGTGGCACCAAAGACACTACAGAAACACACTCCAAGCAGGCTGACACTTGTCTTTACTGGCTATGTTTCCACTCTGCTCATAGTTCTTCAAACTGGTATATATCTGCCTCAATTAAACTGTAGCAATAGTAGAAATAATTCACAGATGGATCTTATTGGGCCAATAGACACAAAACTATTGTACAGGTATTCTGAATACCCTAAATGAAATCCATAAATAAAAATCAAAGCATGTTCCCCAGTTGTCTTAGACATGACATGTTTCCTCATTTGCAGACCCCAAACATCAACTAACTGAAATCAAGAAGAGTTAGCTACAAGACATTTATTGGTGTTTGCTTTTCCTCCCTTTTCCCATCAGTGCTGTCGGGTGTTAAACAGCAAGAAGTTTAGAGTGAGCCCTTCCCTTTTGTGCCCATTCATTTTCCAGACTTGGCAAAGAATTTTGTTGCTGGCCTTGCTGCAAACTGCTAGTTATTGCAAGGCTTCTAACATTTACACATGACCACGTGGCCATAAACATGCAGCCATTTAACTGTGCCTCATATGAGTCTCTCTATTTCACTATGTCACTGATCTCTGCAGATTCATAGCAAGATGACTGCAGTAAATCTTAGGTTTTATTTCCACTGAATGGACTCCTTTCCCATTTTCCTTATCTTGGCTTTACTGTTGAACCATGGTAGCTTATCACTGTGGTCAAGGTGACCTTTTATTGAGAGTACACTTGGGAATTTTTTGTCTCCTCATGGGTTACAATGGTATACCTTCTTTAAAATCAAAACTTTAGAGTCTCTTTCTCCTGCCCCCAGAAATGAAACAATCTCATAGGTCCACCCAAAGCCATGCTCCCTCTGTTACTGAAAAAAAAAAAAAAAAATTACCTCTGTCCTGGCTATGACTATAGATAGTAAATAGAATAATTCTATACATAGTAAATAATATTTTTATGCATAATACCCCCAATAATTCCTGAATGATGAATGACTACACAAAAATTCAGTTTGTTATTGAACGTCACCCATGTAACTCAACCTTATTTCCTGCAGTGGGATTTTTACCACGTGTTTCTTGATTCTCCTTTATTCACAGTTCAGGAATAATAGGAAACAAGTTTTGTTCACTAGATAAACTAAATAATTGGTAATAGACTTTAGATGACAAGTATGCTAATAACTTAGAAGGGATAGATAAGATCAGCATTATTAAGTCTGATGTATAAAATAGGAGGATGAGATGCAAGAAACAAGAGAACACTTTAGCTTTAGATTTTTTTTTTTCATAAAAGAACAGTCTTGGGAGAGAAAAGGAGATAAGCCACATAGGAAAATCACCAGCGTTGTTGTTTTCTGTTTTTTTTACACAAGAGATATAGTAAGTATTTTCTGGCAGAACTGGCTTTATGAGCCAGTTATGTGTGTCTTCAGGCAACAGAACAGTGAAATTAATATTAGCAGGGTAGTGTAGGAGTTTATGTTTATCGAGAAAGAACATTGATTGTTTTCACGTAAATATCACTTGAAGAAACAGGAAAGAGTAGACAATGGAGAACATGAGTACTAAAACCCACTTAAAATAAGCTTAATTAAGAAAAGAATAAAAATATCAGAAATAAATTTCATCTAGTCAGAGAGAAATATCTAACTGAAAAGAGGCCTAAGTTGATCAGAATTTGGAGGCTTCTCTATGGGATGTAATCTGCAATATTGAATTGATTTATATTATATCAAGGGTAAAGCCTATTGGTCCTGATCTAAAAGAGCCATCCTCATACCCATGTTCCTGATTTGGAAACATTAGGTTTTTTAATCCCTTACTTTTAATCTTAGATCTGAATGCTTTCCTTGACTAGAGTTCAGTACTGTGTGAGAGACAAGGTTTTACTGCCTTTGAAAACATCACATGCACAAATATTTAGGCTATTGGACTAGAACTCTGGAGATGAGAATCCTCTGCTTGACTGTGCAGACTCAAATCAGAGCATGTTTTCCTGGCTATTCTATTTGAACTGCAAATCTTTGGGGCAAGTAGTCTTTCACAAAATTTATGTATTTATCCATTAGTTTTTCTAAGGGGCCTCTGAGTTTAATGTGGATGTTTGTGTAAGTAAATTAATATAAGGAATACCATTAGATGTGCATTATCCCAGATTATATTTATACATCTTAAAGCAGAGCTTTAGTGATTGTGCTTTGGTTTAGGTCTAACAAGCTTGCATACATTGACTAAAGGTAATGGAATTCATAAGCATTTAGGTTCTTCTTCAGAATTGCCTTTGTTTTGCCTCAAAATCTACAAAAACCAGTCAAGTTAACATTTATGTAGCACTGGATTTTATTTTCTTGACATACTACTCTTTAAAGAGGTATTAATTTGTGAGGGTTCTAGGGTTTTTATGAGGTATATTAATGTATAATGCATGGAGAGTACATTAATTTATAAGGCCAGTATTCTTTTGCTTTTCCTCTTTAAGGACTTAGACATATTAATTTTAAAGTTTCTTTCTTAATTATTAATTAATGTATGTTAGGGACTTTTCTTAACCACTGTCTTTACATATGGTTACTTTCTGTAAAACATGTTCATCTGAGGGGACTCCACACACTGACAAAGTACATTACAAATAGTATTTAATTTATGATCATCCCAGGAACCTGAGCTTGGACTACTACTTTGCTGCACAGACAAAGATGAGTAAAACAAATTACCTGATTTCAAAAGTGCATGTAGTTCTTGTTAGACTATGGCTCTGTGGACATCAAGGCTGCACTTGTTATCTCCAAACATCACCTGCTGATTTTGAGCTGACCTTTCAGCAGAATCTCTGAGAAACAGCATGTACAGGTCCCAGTCACCCTGTCCATTGCACTGTAGCTTGACAAATCACAACCCAGCTGCAGTAAGACAGAAACTTGGCATGCTTTATCACCCTGAGAGAAGTGAGCCTCTCTGTGGGTCCTGACATATTCCAACTACCAGAAATACTCTAGACAACGGTTTGTGATAGTATGAGCAAGAACATGATCAACAATGAAAACTGACAATTTGTAGTCATTTTTCAATGAATAAATGTAGAATTTTAAAGAAACCCAATCTGCCACTTCTTTACATCTTTTACTACTGAGAATGCCTTGTAGCTGAGGAAAGAGCACATTCTGCAACAGAGATAATATGCAAAAACTGAATGCAGAATTATGCAGAAGAACCAGAATAAATGGGGTCTTTCAGAGCTGAAAGCATTAACTTCATTCATGTTTCAAGCCTGAAATAAATCTTCTCTTCTGCCATGTGAATGCTTCGTGAATGAGCATTGTGAATAATCCAAGAAAATCTATTACAGAATAAGGAAGATTACACAATTTATAATAAAATCCCGATTTGTTTATTGAGATTTGCTTTGTTTCTCTCCAGACTTCTTTCTAATATATAAACACTACTTTACATATATTGACATTTCTCTGTCACCTCATTTTGTGTCTTTCAGGCACTTCAGCTTCCTTTTCCTAGCTTTAAACAACCCCTAAATTATCAAGACAACTCATCATCACCAATTTTTTGTTAACTGTTGCTGATCAAGGGCAAGTTATTTATATGGAACAGCATAAAGATAACAAAGAGGTCTCTTTGTGGTCTTAGAGTCAGTGGATGACTCAATCTGTTCTGAACTTTCAAAGGTAAATAACCGAAAGTTCAATCTAACAGACTAAAAGTTTAAAGAACTTTTTTTGTCCTGAGAAATGAAAAGGGAGCTCATAAGATAGTTGTAATCTATTCAGGATGGCCTGAATAACAAATAATACAATATGCTTTTATTTATTTGAGTCTCTATGACTATTAGTGTGTAAAGAATTTTGCATCATTCTTGGTTGGAAAAAAAATAGGTCAGACCTAGTTAAATATCCTGAAAACAAAAATTTATTTTCAATCCCTTGGAAGAAAGACCTCAAAAAAGGATCTGAAGTTCTACCTCATCCAGGCCTGTCTAGCCATATTTTGGCTGCATTGCAGATGCACCTATAGTCGCTGTTCTCTCTGCAAACTGGAATGGGGGATTCCCTGTGCCTGACACATACAGTGTCTTTGATTCATGTTCCAGTCGCTTTACCTGATGATACTTTGAGCGGATGGGAACTTACCAGCTGAATTGTAGAGAAATTGGCTGACAGGAAACTCGACCTACTGTCACTACAGGAAACTGCTGAGGGCAGAAAGAGCTTAACTAGAACAGAATACATTATCTTCTGACAGCTCTTCACAGTTCAGTCTCAAAAAAATTACTGGTATTAAAGATGGAAAAGTAAGGTAGTTTTTGGCTTTGATAATAAATTTTGGAAAAGAAAGAAAGGACTGAAATATCAAGGTAATGCTTATTGTGGGTCATCTACATGTCCCTTATGAATAAATCACACTTATACCCATAAATACTGTCATAATCCAGGGATATACCAAGTCTTCCTCTCTAATTTTTAGTTAGTAATGTCCGTCACCTCATTTTCTCTCACCAGTCTGCATGCTGGCAGTATATTGTGTATTTTGGAACTATGGGTATCAGATGGTGACAATGGAAGGTATACCATTCACAGGGGCTCACCACCAAAAAAAAAAGTGTGACATTCAGAGGGCCTCAACAGGGAGCTGTGGCTGGCTATGTAATCAGGGGCAGATACAGGTCTTATTTTGTTGTTGAGAGCTGAAATGGGATGTGTGAGAATGTGTGTGGAGTCTATGCTGAACCTATTTGAATAATGGCTATAAAGTGTGAAAAAAAAATTCAAGACAATGCATTTAAATGTGAGTTTCCCTTGAATTTACAAGAACTTTAGTTTCTGCCTGGAAGGTGCATTGAACTGATACCAAAGAAACAGATCTGTCCCAGAGGTGAATTGGGTCTTGAAAAGAATTAACATCTTGGATATAAATTTTAGCAATGTATGTGATATCCATGATAAGTATGTTCTGAAATTCTCCCAAATACAGCAGAATTGAATATATCAAGAGGCAAAATTAAATCCAAATACCAGGGAAACACATGGTTTGATTACATGTACCTTGCTGGGAAGGTAGGAATCCATAGTAACAACAAAAGAATTTTTATATTCTTTGAGGCAGCCACCTAGAAGGACAAAGGTTTACAAAGGCAGTGAGATTAAATAACATATAAAACAAGAATAAAGACACCTTCCTGCATTTGATTTACCTGTAACTGAAAGTTGACTCCTGTTTGAGTGGCGTGGCTTCTCTTGATTGTGTTGTGGTCAGGAATGTCTTGAATTGAACTCATGGCAGGTGTGAAAATATATTCCAAGTGTAGCATTCAGCACAAACTTTCATTTGTGCTGTTATTTTACCATTCTGTATATAAGTTATCCAGTGTTAGCTAAAATAGGTATTCATTTAGTAGAAGTTGCTTATCTATAACCAGAAACTCTTAGAGACAAGGAGGTAACTTAGTGTGTGAATCAATGCATGCAGGTGACCAAGGGCACCCCAAAAATACTACTGGTGAAATGTAAAGAATAAATTTATTTCATTACCTCCCTGGCTAGAGGGTCTCAAAACAATGCTGGGCTGCAGAGAGAAACAAAACAAGGATGCAGATACCATCAGGCTTAGTCCAAACTTTAATTTTTATTAGAAAGAAAACCCAAGATTCTGGATGCTTTACTTTAAACTTAACTATTAGATGATATATGGTCATACTTTGCGTTGATTTTTGACAGATGTAAATTAACAGTCAATAACACATTTTGCCAGCTTGAAATAGGTTTAAAATGTTTTCAGTGCTACAAGAATAAGTAACATACCTGAACGACAGTCCCAAATGAGCAAATATGGGTGAAAGCTTTCCTTGATACTTAGGGATTTCAATGAGCATCTGGAAAACTGTCAAAGCAAACTAAGTGTATTTGGGCTTAGTAATGAATCTCCTTATGAATTACATAGAAATCTATCAAAGAACTAGACTATATAACTGTTTTCAAATTGGTGCAGCTTATAACGACTTTCCAAGTTTAAGTTCATATAACATATAAACTAAGTTTCTCTGCATCTGATTTTTTGTTAAAAATTGTTCAACTTTCTTCATCTGTATTTGTTAATGAATATAAATAGGAGTGTCCCATAGAATAAAATGGATTTGGATATGTTGGAACCTTTTTTTAACAGTACTGATATGTGAGCATTGTCCTGTGGTATTGCACTATGTTCAAATTCCTTTTGATTATTTTAGTTTACAAGTGTTCTTTTTGCATGATGTTTTGAGATATAAATTTTTCCCTTTTTTTTTTTTGCATTATTATATTAAGCCAAAATATAGTAACATAATGTAAGAAAAATATAAGTTAAATCCCAGGAGAACATTCATGACAAGGATATCAGCAATCTTTGGAATATTCTGTGTGTAAAAGTGGCAGAAATCCATTCAAAATTTACATGGGACAAATGTCTGGGAAATATTTTAAAATTTAAAAAAAAAAAATCAATTGGCAAAGCTACAAACTCAAATGGGACTTAGCTAGCATTTGTCTCTCCAGATATCACCAGTGTTGTGCAAGGGGTGACTATAAAGCTGAAGAACACCCTTGTTATTTATTATAATTTCCCAGTCTGGTCAGTAAACAAACCTAGTGTGTTGTTTATCTAATCAAAGGCTTGGAAATTTACCATAGTTTTCAGATCTGCATTGTCCTCTCTACTACATTGTCCCTCTTTCGATATAAATATATAAATTTACCCATTTCAGTCTTGTTACTGAACAATTATAAGTATTTTGATATATGTTGCTATCAGGAAAATACAGACTTTTCCATCCCTGAAAAAATTTCAAGTTCAGTATGAATTTGAAAGTATGGATAAGCTTCAAAACATGAGGTGAGAAGGAAGATGAGGAGGACTTACAAAATTTCCCATGGTAGGAAAGAGTCCAATCTGACAGATGGGGTGACCAGCCTAAATTCTCAACTATGAAATTTCATTATCACTTTCTTACATGAACAATATTCAGTGTTACTACAGATAATAAATTTATTCTTTGCTTTTATAAATCTATCCACACTTCTGCATTCAAGCTTATTATCTTCTCTGATAGCACATTCAAAGACTGAGAACACACTCTCTGAACAAATAATTCATTTAACTTCAACTATGGTTACTCACTTTTTCTTTTCCCCTGGTGGTCCATAATTCTTATTTGTATCTTTTTAAATACCTTCATGGTCTTCTAGAAAATTCAGATCTAAGGAAATATTAAGAGGTCTTCTAGATAGAAATTCTTTCTCTGACAAAAATGCTTAATATTGACTTTGGCTCTACTGCTGTTCAACTTCAAGCCTTAAGGCCTTTTAATACTAATAATTGTATATGTTTCTGTTTTCTTTAGATAAGATAAATCAAATAACTGACACAATTTTGAACTGACAGGTATAAATGAAGTGTACATATTGTCAGACAAAGTGAACTATTAGAAGTCTGACATTATAGGCCTTCCACTCCATTAAATATATATATATATCTCCAGAAAATTAATTACTTTAAGTCTTTCCCTTTGTGTATAATCACAGCAATAGAATGCACTCCAAGAAACAATTTGAAAAGGATTGCAATTGGGTATCCAACATATAGTCCAAGACCTGGAGCTCCTCTAATTAATTGTTCTGTTGTTGGCAGATCTTTAATCTTTAAAGCTTGCATATAAGTTGAGATGTTTTAATTTATCTGAGTTTTCAAATATTTAATTACTTGCATATCAGAACTTTTCAACATATTTCTGAAGTGTCTTTCCTTCAGGTTTTGTGTTTGGGTTTTTTGATTTTTGTTTTAGACCCAGTTATACTTTATGCCAAAAAAACCCTGTCTTCATCAGAAATCTCCAAATACTTTTTTTATGTGGGGTTATCCACCACTTTTTTCACCTGGGAAAAGCTGTGGTGATCGCTAGCATAGCAGGTTCACTTTTCTTGCACTGATCTGACCTCTCATGCATACATTCATTAAGGTTTTCTGAAATCTCTTACTGATTTTCTTTATCAAGACTGCTGCTGTAAGATCCAGAACATACCCATCATACTTCAAACCACAAAGAGATATTCTGGTGCTTACACAGGTGAAAAGTGTACCCTGAAAGCTGAACCTTGGTAATGCCAGTTGCTCATTCTGCAACATAAATCTTCTTTATGAATGCCAAGTCATGATACCAGCCTACCTCTTCATGGAAATAACTGCCAGTGTACAAATAAGAAAGGTGGATGGGATAATGAAGATCCTTGGACAAGATTAGATTGTAAAAATGGAGAATCAGCCCCCTAAAGGAAAAGTGGAAATCACGATGATTTAGACTTAAAGGAAATATTTTAAAATAAAACTAACTAGACAAAGAAACTGCAGAAAATATGGAACAATGATGTAATATCACAGACTTCAAAGAGAGTAAAAAGTTAAGGCAAAATGATATTCATCTTGGATGAAGGGAAATACAATGTAATCATACACATAGGGAAGTAAACACAAATACTTTTTAAGAACGGGTTTTAATAACTAGTAAATTGAGATAAGCAGTTTACCTAGTTTTAATTTGCATAGTGTAGACCATCCCTGCCTAAAAACCATTCATATTAATCCACTGTCTAAATTTATAGAAAATAAAAGGCAGATGAAGAGTTGGTAATGAATATTATACATTTTTTTCAATACTACTCTTCTTTAGGACTAGTCCAATACAGCCATGGAAACTAAACACTAAGATATCTCAGAGATATTCTTCCTCTGGGGCTCTTCTTACTTAGCTGCAGATGTTTTGTATTATGAGTACCAGACTGTCTCTCCAAGACAGATGTGTTGCACGTTCCAAAGAAAACAGCACACTTCAGAGAGCTCATATTACTGAATTGCATAGAAAAAATGAAAGTTTTAAGTAATGAGCCTAATCTGAAATGTCTGCAACACCCTCATAGTGCCAGGAATTTCTGTGAAGCCCTGCTACACCTGGTGTTTCTCTGCCAAGTGTATGTTTCTTAGCTAACAGAAGGATAAGGGAGCAGACAAAAACGGTTGTAAACAATGGGATGGCATTCAGAAGACCTCATTTTAATTCCAAGTGCTCTTACCAATTTCCTATCCTATTTAGACTAAGTACATAACCCTTCTGAGTTCCTATTGTGTGCTCATAATGGTGCTTTCGTGAATTCTTTTTAACAGAAAATGTCCTTTGCTGTATTTATATATCTACATACTATATTCATGGTATTGCCTAGAGTAGTGCATTCACAGCATGGCTGCTATGAAATTAAAGCTTAGTGACAGAGAAAGCAATTATGGCTTAGCAATTAGGACAAGCAGGAAAAGTAGAGTAAATTAAGATAGCAAAACAGGGACAGAATATGAGAAAAGGATTGTTGCTAATGAGAATGATAGCCGTGTATAAAAATTCATTGTGTACTAAGGTCTTAATTGCAGGAAATCTCTGGACACACAGGAAAATAGATTTGCCCTGAGAGTGTCCTGTATGACCAAGAGGTCTCTTCCAAATTTATAAGAAGCATCGCAATGTTAATTACATTCCACAAATAAAAGAGGAAGGTATCTCATACTAACGTTAGGAAGGCACCCACAATGATTATAGTATCTTTTTCAGAGTTTGCAGGTTTTTTTATGATGTATCAAGAAAAGGATTTTTTTTTACTAAAGTTTTTTTTCAAAGCCACATGAGAGATTCAGATGCTCCAGTACCTGTTAAAATTAAATCTACTAGGCAGCTTTGAAACTTAGCAGCAAAAACAAAGAGCTGTCAATGCACAAAGCTACTTGCAAGTATGAACCATATGTTGTCTCTGCAGGACATTCTAAAATTAATCAGGCATCTTGGTTTCTATCATATTATATCAAAGGAACAAAAGTTTAGACTGTGTATTGTTTCTAAAAAGGAGGATTCATTAAATTCAGATGATTTCTATCTGGAGACATTACAATCATTGGGATTATTCAAGCTGAAGCTGCTTTTATGTAGCAGCTTTTTCTGCGTCAAAGCTTGTGCTCTCTCTCTAACCCATGAAGTAAAGAATACTAAGATATAGAGGGCTTAAAGATGACCCCACAGAACGTTAGTACAGAACAAAATGTATGTCCGTATATAGACATAATCTTGTTCTATATATTTATTCAAAATGAGTGTAGTCAGGGAAAAAAAGGTTTTTCCAAAACCCAATTACAAAATCTAATATGGAATGCTCATTTTCATTCAAACACCAGATGAATTGAAACATTGGGTTTTCTTATGTGATTCAAATGAACAGGAAAGACTCTTCTCCTACCCTCCAGCAAAATTCTGATCTTGAGACTCAGAATATACTAAATGTATACAAAGTTAAGAAAAGCAGGATATACAACCATTCTTTTGATTTTAGGGATCAGTCTTTATGTGCAGGGAGATATTGCAAAGGTAAAATCAGATAAACACTTTGTTTACCATTATTAATATGACAGCTCTAACAAAATGCTTCTACAATATATGTCAAAGACTCCAGTTTTACTGATTCCTTATTGCAATAATTGGCAATTTCCTGCTTCTTCAACTATCTCAGTTTCTCTACATTTTAAGTTTCACAACTAATGATATACACACAAGTAGATAAGATTAGGAAGATGATTTGCCTCTGGGCAGGTTATTCCATAATGGTTTATTATGTATGCTCATTCCCTGAAGCAGCTGGTATTGACTGCTGACAGAAATAGCACATTGAATTAGCAGATCAGTGGTTTGGCCTGTAATGACAATTCCAATTGTCCTTTGCTGCCATGAGCACAAAAGTTTAATCAAAATGGATGTAAATTAGCTCAGACATTTTAAAATTGAGGTACACTAACTGTATACAGAAAAAAAATCTTCTAATGCAATTTTGGCAAATGTCATCTTCAAAACAAAGACAGGAACAATTATAAATCTAGATTTTTTGAGTCATCTCTCACAGGGAAAACTCATGTCTTACTGCCCACCCAGCTCCACCATGAACTTTATCAATTCTTGCCCCAGTACTGCCCTCTTTCATTCCTCCCTCAAGAAAATTATTTCTGGTGACCTGGAAAACTCATAGAAGCTAAGTTTTTGCAGGAGAATGAGTGAGATGGAAACAGCATGGAAATATTTGTGACAAATAGGGTTTCTGAAGTTAATGAGAATATTTCTTCTCTCCTAGAAAGGTCTGTTAGAAGAACAGCCAGGGTATCAGAGAGGTTCTACTTATGACTACTGCAATAAAAGTATTAGAGTATGTAAGGATGACTGCAAAACCAAGTAACTTTGGCAGATTTAAACCCATCTACACATTGGCTTAAGCTTTTATGAAAAACGGGGGTTTTTTAGGTGCATAAGATGTAAATGGAGTGTGGTGTCATTCCACTACTTAACACCTTTTTAAAATTAGTTTGTACACTATTAATACAGACATGTTACAGTTAAAACAAAATCCTAGAAACTAAACCACCTGTAAAAGAAGCCAAGATAAAAAAAGCCTTGCACATATTATCCAAACTAAGAATGCTGGACTTATTCTCTTGATTATGTTCAGTTTTATAAAGGAATCCAACAGAGCACTCAGACTTCCTTAAGAGCAGATGTACTGAGACCATAAGAAGTCTCAAAGTTATGCAATACTTCATAAATAACTCCAAGAATACACTTTTTAAATAGGTATTTCGTGAGGACATTGGTAAGGCAGTGGTCATAATTTAACTAAGTTTATGATTAACAACGGAAGTACTACTTAACTGCTGAAATGCTTGCTGCTCTCCCCCACTACTCCTCCTTTGGTTTCTTTTTCTTAGCTAACTTTCATGAAGACCACACAGCCTCCTCAGCTTCAGCTCAGGTATACTTTGTTCCTGTGTGCTTGATTCTTTTTTTTCCAAAGGTCTCATTTCAAGTGTTGAATTTTATATTAATATGTTCTTGTCTTTATAAAGTTTTACCATGCAGACAAAAGAAGAAATGTAGATGTTTTATTTTCTGGATATCTTTGTCTCATGTTCTAGAATTAAATGTTTCATTCTGTTGACCTTAGAGCTTAATCACATTCTCATTATTTTCAAGGAGATGGTTTCTGTGGTATGCAGGAACTGAAGAAGGAGGTTCTTGTTTTTATATCACTATACCCTTCTTACAGTGTTTACTTCTGAAAATGAATTTCATACTTAATAATAACAGTGTAGTTTAGGAGAATTTAGTTGAGGTGGGGACAAAATAAAATTGCTTTTAAAATCGAGCATCTGAATTTTGCTCATGAGAAAACGGATAATTTTGTTTTATGCTATATGAACATATGCAAAGCAGATGTCTAATTTCTAGTTTCCCCCAATAATTCCAGAGGTGATAGGGGCCTAAACCAGATGTGCTTGAATGGTATCTGAAGATGAGAATAGGAGATAAAATTGCCGATTTCTAGTCTGCAACTGGTTTTGGTTTACACACATTGTTTTACTATGTTTGAGTGACTTTTCATTTAACAAATTGAGGAAACACGACATTTGCAATAGTGTACAGAAGTGTAGACCAACAACATCTGAATCTGCCTAGGGAGATGTCATGCTGAGTTAAGGCAATGTTTTCCAGCTCTAAAGTGGTGGAGCTTGATTTAGACTGGAGTAAAACAAGTAACAACAAAAGATGTCTCATCACATAAACGGACAATAAGAGAAGCTGTTGAAGGACCTCCTGTGCTTTAAAAGGTGGTGTTTTGTTTTCAGTGCCACATATAGTTTTCCAACAGTTGGAAAATAAAAAATGCTAACCAAGCTGGCAGAGATGGCAGAAAAGGGTAGTAAAATGGAGATAGCAGAGCAATTCAATGCTACTGGAAGCAGATTGTGCAAGAAAAAACTGTAAGTGATACTTTGCAGGACAGCTGTTGAGAGGGAAAGACTCCCTTAAGTTCATCAAAGGAGGACAGATTGTAGATGAGAGAGGAGCAAGAAGCAACTGACAGAACCAGGTCAAATCAACCTGAGTGCAGCTTAAACCAGACGTACTGATTAAGCCCAGGAAAACTTAAGTTAATTTTCCTAGCTTATTAGATGGTCTGAGCTAATGCCTTAAAAGCAATCTACTTGACTTTAAATTCTTGTCATTGTCCATCTAGAATCTGTGGAAGTATTAGATGGCTGAGTTCCACTAGTAGCTCATAAGAAGTACAAATAGAAACATCAAAAACTGTAGCTATGGCTACTTTAAAAACCTAATGTTCCTGGAAGTCCTGTTCTGGCGGATAACAGTTTAAAAGTTTTCTTATGTGATTTCACCAGTACCATTTGAAAACTGAGGATCTGTTTTTTATGCACAGCGCAGAACCATCCTGCAATACCTAAGCTGAAACTACACTTCTTTTTGAGTGTGAAGCAGTTTGAATCTGCATCTGTGTGGTACTGAGAATTACTACCATTTAGCTGCATCCCATTTGAGCAACTATTCATTTTCCCAGATACAATTTGGTATGCCTGTTTGGACTATTCTGAGAAAGTGCACCTGGTTTTCTATGCTATCTTAGGTAATTTTAACAGTACATTTTGCTGAGGATAATGTTTTCTTGCATTTTATTGCATCTTATGCTGACATTGGCAAGCAGTGTGGAAGAGCAAGAGTAGAGCCTGAGAGCTGTTGCTGGGGCCACAGTGTTTGTACCATCTCTATCACAGGCAGTTTGGCTCTGCAGACCCTGTCAGTCCCAGGTTTGGTATCAACTGCGTGCAAGAGCTGTCCCTCTTGAGCACATCTTCTGCTTCAGCTTTGTCTGAAAGGAATTCAGTTCAGCTGCCTAAGGGCTTCTCCATGATGTCAGAAGTTAGTAGGCACAACCAAGAAATTTGCTTCTAAATCAGACTCACAATAAGACTTAAAATGATAACATGGGTCCATTTTTATATACTAGAGCACTTCTGGGTTAGCCCTCTGTGTTTGCAGATACCTTTCTGGTACCATTAGTGCCTTAGAATTTTATGAGCAATACTACCTGCTTGGAAAATAAAATAAATTTGTTTATGTTGTTGAGAATTTTGCCTGAAAAAAGACACCTTTTTACAGTTCTGAGTCTTAGCACTGAATAATGTGGTAACAATCAGTTCATGAATAAATACTGGTTCATAAATTCAGCATTCAGGTTTCAGCAACAAAGATGATACTATAATTTGTGCAATATAACTTGTAATATGCCTGACCTTGACTTCATTTTGAAAGTGAGTAAAACAAGGCTGACTAGTCTATTAGAGGATTTCCTACAATGATCAATGAAGTGAATGACACCTCCTGTGGTGAGTTGACCCTGACTGGATGCCAGGCACTCACCAAAGCTGCTCAGTCCCTCCTCTCCACGACTGGACAGCTTTTGCTTTTCTAATTCTTTCCCTTCTTCTTCAATGGGAAGAGTGAGTAGGTGACTAGATGGGTACTTAGCTGTTGACTGGGATCAATGCTTCGCAGGGGGAGGAGGGGAGAAAAATACATTTTGCTGAAAAATTTAGGCTTCCAAACTCTCTCTCAGTAAAATGAATTCCTTCATACAATCTTTGTACTGCTTAACACTACAGAGGAACAGATACTTATAGGGGATGCAAGAAGCCTGTAGTCTCACACTGGAACCTGGCCTGAGGGAAAGTTATGCATAGAGCCACAGTAACTGTTTACTGGTCAGAAAGTAAAAGGAGCTTTAAACATAATGTCAGAAGCAACAGTGGAGAAGGTGTTTCACTGTTTGAGGTGTTTACTAAAAGGGGAAGTTAATTCAAACAGAAAATAAAATACATAAAAGAGGCAGCTGTGTCTGAGCACACTACCACCCAGTGTATGAAGGAACTCTCTGTGAGAAATCCTGCCTGCACTCAGGAGTGCACACAACTCCAGAAGGAGGCTTCAAGGAAAGGAGCATCATTACCTCTGATTAAACACCATTACAGACACAGAGACTGAGAAGTACCATTGCTTTGATTCAAAACACCCAAAATCTCTACAAAAATACAGCTATGCATACAAAATGTGAAGGAAATCATTATTTCTCAATACTTTGCCTTTATACAAATATAAAAGCCACAAAAGTAAACAAATAGACAAGAATGAACACCAAGAACAAAAACATATTGGATACTTACTTTTTAAATGTCAGGAAATTGAGTCAGAAGACAAAATATTTTGAAAATATGGTTTCACTTTCTGGAGCTCCTCAAGTTACTCTGGGGTGTATTTTAGAGCAAGCTCATTGCTACAGATAGAAATTGATTCATCCCATGACTCTCCTTGTAGTCTTACCTGCAGGATCACTTGAGAGCGAAAATCCATAATATGTCGATGGCTTCAGAAGCTGTACATAATAATACCAACCAAAGTTGTCTTATAGGTGAGGTAATACCCATAATTATAGACAACCCCTTGATATTTGGGATTAGACAATATTTTACAAAGTTGCCTGTTCCTTCTAATTTTCCCTGTCTGGAAAATAGTGCTTCCCTCCATTCCCACAACCTCACACCTCAGGTAAGCAACAAACTGCAAACAATGTGAATAAATAATTTTCCTGTCTACAAAACACAATTATTGATCCTTTATAAGTATGATAAATGTAACCATGTTACAAAATGTGGCTATTCCATTACTTCTGAAGGACAATGTGGTATGCAATGAGGATGTAAACAATGTGGTACAATAGAAGGAACAAATAACGTCTGCAGAACACTTTTGGTTGATTCTTTCCACTTTTGGTGGAAAATTGTGAATTAAAGTGCTCAGAAACTGGGAAAATTTCCCTTTTTGAACTCATACATGCAACAAATGAGGATGACAAATCTCTTTAGCCCTGCATAATAATAATTTAGACAGCCAGAAGGATATTTCAGTATGAGTATGTCTGTCTTCTAAATCAAATTTCTGGACTGGGGCCACAGTGTACTAAATAGAACTTTGCACTGATCTTCAGTCTGTTTCTACAAATTTCTGAACAAAACTCCTTTTTAGGTTATTCATTTTGATAGGTCTAGTTCTATAGACACAAAGACCCCTGCCACATTCAAATTTTTGAGAAGCAGCTTAATGCATTTTCCTGTCTCCATATCCTGTTTTTTTAACTTTTTGTCTTTTGAAATTCATTGTGATAATTAGGCTTACGTTTGTTAGTTCATCCATTTAATTTAATTTAAACTGAAATCAACTTAATCCATATTGATCCAAGGTTATTATTAATATAATTTGTTCTCTAAGCTTTGTGTAGCTCAGTATTACCTGTAATTTTCAGTAGTATTTATCTTTCTAACAAAATTAAGGATAGTTTTATCCCATAGAAGCCAGATTAAAGGTTGAAAAATCCATTTCAATATTAAGTTTTCATAGACACTTCTGATTAACTGTGTGGCAACTCATGACCGACAACACTGACATGAAACAGGACTCAAGCTGGAATTCTTAGGCACTTTTCCACATTCCTCTTATGAGACTACCCTGATTACCAAACATAGTAATACAAGGTCTGCCCCAAAGTGAAAAAGCAATGGGCCTGAACAGGCGTTATGAGTAGTAGTAATTCTCCATCCTGAACTTTGAAGGATGAATTGGGAAAAAAAATAAAAACTGTGGAGCCTGAAGCTCTCTTATTATTCTTAGTATTGCTTGGCACACAGTTTAATGCCAAAGTAATACTTGTGATAATATAAACTGGAGTTGGGAAATAAAAGTAAGAACTCATAAAATGAATTTGCCCTGGTTTTAGGACCATATTTGAGTCAATGAGTCCAGTTAAAAATTGGTAGAGTAATGATGACGAATTTTATTTTGACAAGTCTTGTTTCCCCCTTACATTTATGAAATGTAAAAAGAGAACATGCTTGATTTTTGCTCTAAATTTCTTGGTTTCAACTTCTTGTTACTGAAAATAAATAAATAAATATTTTTCCTGTCAAAATGAAAACCTGGAAACACTTTTCTTAAAGACAGTACTAAGCAAGAGACTAACTGATTTTTGTAGAAAAAAAGAAAAACAAACCAAAACAATGCCACAAGTTTCCATATGACTTCTTTGATGAAGGATTTTGAATTCACTGATAAAACTGTCAAATTTCACCCAAGTTTTCAGAGACTCATCAACAATATTTTCTCTGAACAAAAAATATTCTACAGTGAAAATCTGCAATCATTTTTCAATGTCTCCATAACTCTAAAGGAGTCCCACAGAGGGAGCTTCCATGTGAACAGGACAGTGATGCCTGCTCACAGTCTATGAAATCCAGTCTCATTTTTATAGTTATTAAGATTATTAACAACCTGCAATATCTTATTATGCAGCAACAGATGTTGCAATCAAATAATTCCTATCTACAAAACACAATTATTGATCCTTTATAAATATGATAAATGTAACCATGTTACAAAATGTGGCTCTTCCATTACTTCTGAAGAACAATGTGATATGCAATGAGGATGTAAACAGTGTGGTACAATAGAAGGAACAAATAACATCTGTAGAACACTTTTGGTTGATACTTTCCACTTTTGGTGGAAAATTGTTCAGGGTTTGAAAGGAACTGTTTCAAGGCCAGCAGCACAAATATCATTTAAGTAGATACAGGTCTCTGTCCCTTCTCATATAGCTAAACCTGAAATATTTTTCTCTAAAAAAAGAACACATTTTTCTCATAAACTCACAAGACTTGATCTTGCATGCACAGATATGGAGGGCACAGGTCAGGCTGAAGTCAGTACAAATCTATGTAGCTAAAGCAAAGTACTAAAGTCAGGTAATTTTTTTTGTGTTACACAATAAGAACAAAATCTGCCCTCTAAGCAAAGTTCCCATATACAAGTGCATTTTTCAGCAAGTGTAATGCATCATGGGGATCCATATGGCTTCAACTGTTCTAATAGACACCTGCATTTTTACACAAATGGAACCACCATGTAAGAATAATTCACAAAGTCTGATTTTGTTCAACCGTTTTGGTTTATGCAATCAATAATATCTCTATTTAGAACATTTTTTGTGAGATACAGGTCTTATGTAATCATGTTACACTATAACCACTGAAAAAAAAATTAAAAAACTACAATCTACTTCGGAAACCTGCTAATGAGGGATTTTATCCATGAAGGAATACCAGTGCAGCTTTTCAAGATCAGAGTTACACAAGTATTTCTGGGCAGACTGTGCTCATGATAGATCACAAATCACCAACAGTAACACAGTTTGATACAAAATTATATGGAGAATACTCAGCAATATTGCACCCTTTCCCTTTAGAGGCCACTGAGAAAATTCTCCTTGTCTTGATTAAAGCCATGGTTCTAATGGTGCTTAAATTCCATTTGTTTCATGAGTTTCTAGATATAATAAGGAAATAGGTGGCAAATTTATGTCAAAGAAAGAGTGCATATAGATATGTATAAATATACACACACACACATAAGGACAGAGAGTCATGTCTATGTACATGTACCTGCTTTTCAAGGTATCAACAAATCTCCACCGGCACTGGATATTTATGGATCAACTTGGTTTAATCGACTACAAGGAGCAGAAATGAGATGTATGTATTAATTGACAGAAACACAGCAAAACAGAAATGAATTCAAAATATGAAATAGGGAACTCTGATGTCATGTGAACCTGAATTTACTGCCTCATCAAACACTTGTAACATTTCCAGCTGACTGCCGCAGAAGAATAAAAGACAAAAGTTTTCCTTCTTTCTATAGAGGACTTCAGATTGTTATTTACAACCCTGATTCAGAATGTGATTTTTAAACTGCTGTTTCAAACTTCATTGCATTTTGCTTTTTAATTTTCTCACAAAATACGTTGTGACCTGGAAGGAAGCCATAGAAAGTTGTACTTAGAAGCCAATGAACTGACAAGAGAGGACAAATTATGTTTATGGATTCCCACAGGGCTATGAATAAAATGGTTCATCACCCACACAGATTTCTTCTACTTAAAGATTTAAAGTACGTCATTCTCAAAGGGCATACAAATACAGACAATCATCAAATCTCATGGGAATAAATGCAAATCATAATCCCAATATATGAGCTGGCAAGGACCATTGGAGACTGCATTTCAATCATCTTGTCAGTTATAGTACATTGAATCAATATAGCACATGGCATTATTACTCAGGCATGTACATTACCATTCAGTAAAACAACAAAATGACAAGGAAAGATACTAGAAGATAGTAATAGTTCTAGATATTGCAGACTACTAAAATTCCAGTTACCTAAAAATTAGAAAATGTGGGGTTTTTTTTCCTTTTAGTGAATTATTATGTTTACAGAAAGAACTGAAACATTAGCTCCCAATATTCCTAACCACATAAAAAAGAAATACATGATATAGATAAAAGTTTTCTTTCTGTAATACTGGCCTAAGGTATATAATCTTATTTACGGTAATGTTAATTAAAATTCATGAGCAACATAAGACAACTTATCAATATGACTTTCTTTGTTGTTTTTTTGAGATATTTACCTACCCTGGGGAAAAAACCCTACAACAATCCAATAACATCCTATATAAAGCTGTCATATAAAAACTGCAGTTCCGCATCTTGCCTTGCATTGGTGAATAGACCTGAAAACATTTTGGTAAGAGTTTGTTACTATGCGCTCTGAAAAAGGCTGGGATTCTTTCAATACGTGTGTGATTGTGAATCCTGCTTAAAAACACATACAAAAACCCACTTCACACATGTTATATTAGCTCTTCTATTGACTGCATTATTTTAGTATGATTACATTTTTCTCCTGATTTTTCATCCATACTGTGCCCCCTGAATGAATCACCAGTTTTGATCTTTAGGTTGTACTGTAATTGATTCCAGTGAAACAGGATAGTGTCTTTATTGGTGAAGCCTCTGATTGTAATCAGAAAATGTGTATGTGTGACTGTGATAATTTTTTTTCTGTATCTCATTTTAGTTACCTAAAGCATTCTAGAAGATCTTTGTCTTTACCTAGAGATTCAGATTGTGCCATAAATATGATTTAGTGTGTTTCCCATGTACTATTTTAATACAGCTAGTCGAGTCACAGGTCACAACTAGTCAGCCTTAAAAGCGGCAAATAACTGTTAGATTATTCTACTCTACATAGAAAGATGTCATTTCTTTTTAAATTTTTTTCTTGAATTCCCATAGAAGGCCTTTCTTACTAAGACTTTTTTCCTCCCTATACTATGTTATAGGTAAGCAGATATTCAAAAACTCACAGAAATATTTATCCTTGCAGGATTATGCTGATAGTATGCTCCCCTTCAAAGATACACATCACACGCAGCAGAATGTTCTTACAGGTTTAAAATACTTCAATGATAGTCTTTGGTACAGTTATGTTCCTAAAATCACATATGGTCTTCAGTGGTTTCAATAACTTGAATTCCAGAATTTTAGGCAAAAAGAATGTAAGTGTGAAAAGTCATTAACTTAAAAACTACTTCATAAAGGCCCCATGCATACATGTGGTAACTAGACATTACCAGAAAAGTTGCAGGTAGCAGCAGTACTCAATTCAAATGAAGTAGATTTCAGCATATATTCAAGTTCAGATCAACAATTAGATTAATAAGATTTTCACCAGTACATCATTGAACTGTCTTCATAACCTAGTACTTGCTTCTTCTACCCTAAATATTCAAGACTTCTAGAAGTGGATACTGAAGTTTTTCAACTTGGTTGCAAAAGTGCTTCATAAGAGAAGATCCTAAGATCAACCAGAAAGGACGGACCCAGAGTATACTAAATTGTTCATAACATTTTAAAGCAGGGAAGAAAAAAACAAAAGGAATAAAGGTAATACAGTAATTTGATTCTTTCTAATATAGTTGACTGCATAGGCACGAGCAGTTTAAAAACTCTCCCAAAAACTATTCAATGAGAGAGGAAATACTTACTTCTATTTCCTAGGCAGTTATTTTGTCTGTGACTGTATGTTATTTTGGTGATCTGGTGACTATTAAACTGATGGGGTAATATAAATTTAGGGCAGTTTTGGCAGCGCTTCATCATGTTTCTAGTAGAAGCTCCCAGTGCACACAAGAAAACTCTGTGGTGATGAGGAACTGTAAATAGAAGTGGTTCTCTTCTGGCTCTGTTCTCATCTCCATCTCATTTTCAAATCTTAAAATGCAGTAGTGATAATCAATTCAACCTTTTTCTGAGGTCCTTTATTATCAGTAAAATGCAGAAGTTGACTTGTAGTCAACAAAATGCTTTTGTTGAATTAAAATTCAACTGCTAAAATTTGGGACAGGCCGCAATACATGAAAAATAGCTTTGTTAAAGATACTTTTTAGGCTTATAATTTTTTTAAGGTTTTCACTTTATTTTAGGGAATCCTTCTCATATCTGTGCGCAATATGATGTTTGGAATAGTAGAATATAGTCCTTGCCTGGTTGAAAGTGCAAAAAAGAGCAGGAAATGAGTATTATTTTTTTAAAATAGGTAAACGTGTATGTTTTAATGATGAGGATGCACATTGTACGAAGGATGCTGTGATACCTGATTGACCCTGATACCTACTTGGTCAATACATAATTAAATAAATGCATAAAATTATTATACTATGTCAAATTAACAAACCTCATTGCCTAAGTTTCTTCCATGATTTTTTCAGCTTTAGGTATATAAATATATATATACACACACATCTGAAGCTGGACTACATATTTGAAAACTCTTTTCAAATCAAATCCTAATTAAGTCTCACAAAATGTTGCCATTGAATGTTGTTAAATCACTGTCATATTTACCACTGAACTTTATTATTTTGGTCATTTTTAAAATAAATTATATTATTATCTCTTATAAATGACGTGCATCACTTTTTTCATGGCATTGAGTCATAGTTTACATAGCTGTAACTGTATTTTTTAACTCTCATTTCTCTTTAACTGGAAAACATGTCATAAATCTACCTGGAAACAAGGTCACTTCAACACTTCTCCCTCAGTTAGGAGAAAGGAATTATATAGTGTTTAAAAAAATATATAACATTCAATTATAAAATAAAAGTTATTTTCCTCTCTTGATAGAAGATGAACACAAGGAGAAAACAAGACAGGTTAAATTTTGCCTGTAGGAAAGATTGTCTCTCAGTAACAATTCTTTTCAACCATATTTTGCATTCTAATATTCTTACTTGAATATGAATAACATAGATTAGTCTCCAGCTAAGAGTCAGATACTTGTATTTCTCTTTTATTTTGATTTTTCATGCATTCATTTATTTGTACTCATGTCTGGAAGTACTCTGTGACACCTTTTTGTCAATGTTAAGTGGTTTGCCTTATCTATACAGAGTATAATGAACCTCATTGAAGCAGGCTCTAGAGTTAAGTCTTGTCCTTGACAGCACAGGTAGGATTCTCATCAGTGGATTCTTTAACTGTACACAGCACAAAAGTGATTGAAAGGCTGTATCTTTTTCAACAAATACATGTAATCCTGTTGTCACAAATCTCTACGCTTCCTTGTATTATATTTCTACCTTACATCTTGTCACCATAACTTGTCGTTTCATGGTTAGAATTAGACTGTGGGGTATTTTGGTAAACAAAGTATATTGAAGAGAACATGTTCATTGTATCCTTTTGACTATGAAATTAAACTCAATCACATTTTTGTTTGAAAAAAAACCCATTTTTTTAAATTCTTAAATAAAAATAACACTTAGTCTATACATACTGTAGGTACATTTTTAATAATTATTGGCATATGTTTTAAAAGTTTTTTTTTCCTGAAACATTAGTTTTCACAATTAGCTCTTAAAAAAAAAAGTTACCATTTTATTGGAATTGTTGAAATAAATATTTAAGACAAAGTTTTTTTATCATAAACCACCACAAAATTACAGAAAAAAAGTACAGAAAAAAAATACAGAAACATTCAGGGCTTTTGAAGCTTTCATGCAATTTCAACTGATGTCTTTGATCTGGATTTTACAATTAACAAGTAATTTACAGAAAAGTTAATTTAAGTGGTGTGTAAATTTACAAAATAATTAAAACTGATTTGAAAATAAAAGCTATCTGCCATCAAGCCTTATAGGAAAAAAAAAAATAAAGAATCAGTGGTTTGAAGAGACCTGTAGATGGCATAAAAACACTGAGAAGAATTGAAGATGTTGCTCTAGGAGCTAGGAAGGAATTATTTGCATATTGTTCTTGGAGATATAGGTGAAGATAAGAGTGACAGCAAATCATTCAGGGGGTTTCTGTCTCTCTGACATCATTAGAAAATAATGACAGAGATGTAGTTCTGTGCATATGGCAGCAAGAGAGGATGTTCAATAAGCAATAAATTCTGTGAAAAATTCTGTTCATATTAAAAGAAATATAATTCCTATGCATAAAAAATAAGTTTTTCTTACCGGCTTTGATAATAATTTAATCATAAAGCATAACAGAAGCAGAATTCCTCTCCTATGAGCTACAGTGAGAAAGTCACAAACCCCGCCTTATCTGATATCTATTTGATCTTACATGCTCTGAAAGACACCAGGCATTTGCATTTCTAACACCACAGTTGTAGTGAATTTAGAAGTCTTCTCCAGCCCCTACTTTATTGCCAAACTGACCGCTGAGTCCATGAAAAGGAGCCAGGCATCACCGAATTCCAGGTCATTCACAGGTCACGGTTTCTTACTCTAAGGCTGCTAAGCCTGAAGCATTGCCATCCTTATTCCAAGACAATATTCAATAATGGATTAGTCAACATCCAACAATAAAAATGGGAGTATCTGACCTAATTTTCACTGGACAATTGGACAGAAAAGTGTCATGTAGGCTAAATGCTGTTCTGTGAAACATTTCAGTCTTGTCAAAGAAGTTTTTTTTCCTGCAATCTAGTTTTACCACAAATTTCCAAAACTTCTAGAACCCTCAGCTTTTTTTAATGTATTGAGAGTTAAATTAATTTCAAAATTATAGCAAATACATCGTTGCATTCATCAATACAATACAACAAATCCCCCTTCTGATATAACACTGTACTGGGTTTTCCCAATCCTTTTTCTTCTCTTCCATTTCACCTTCGGCAGCAGCAGGAAGGTGAAAAACAAGCTGAATAAGACTGACAATACTAGAGTGCATGTTTCAGGCTTTTTGAGGGGTACAGATGATGATCAGGATGATGAGAATCTATATAAAATGGATTGAGCATCTCAGTTCATTGACAGTAACTCTACCATCACAAATGAATCTTTAGAACTCTCCAAGAGTATGATTCATAAGGTAAGATTGACACAGGCTGTGAGTCTTTATCAGTGACTATTCTATCTGCTTTATTTTAGATCTGTGACTCAAAAGCCTAGAAGATTTCAGATGAGAGAGGTTAGCTCAACAAATCAGTAAATTTCTTCTGCTTCAGTGCAGGATCAGCTGTATCTCAAAAGTGCTTGTGAGATATTTGTCTAACGTCTCTATAATAATGTCTAAAAGAAAGGGATTCCCAGTCCCTTAGCCAATCTATTGCAGTGCTAGTCTGTCTTTGCCATTAAAAAGCTATTATTAATGTCAGGTCTGAATCTCTTCTGTTGCAGTTTAAGCCCATCATGACTTTTCCCAGCAGACATGAGGAAGAGTTTATTCTCTTCTTTTTTTCAGCAGCTTTTTGTTGTTGAAATCTCTTATTAAGGTGTATTAAGTTTGTATGGCCAGGTTTTGGTAATGGAGGGCTACAGAGGCTGCTTTCGTGAGAAGCTGCTGGAAGCTTCTTTTATGTCCAGCAGATCCAATGCCAACCACCTCCAAGAGAGACATGCCCCATGTCAAGGCCAGGCCAATCAGAAATGGTGTTAACACCTCTGTGATAACATATTTAAGAGGAAAGAAAAACAAAATGTGGTTGTGCAGTTGTAATTGCTGTCAGGGAAGAGTGGAGGGACAATATGTGAGAGGGACAGTACTACACACACCAAGGTCAGTGNTGACCTGTGGGGAGAGGAGCTCGCTCTTGAGCAGGTTCTCCTGGTAGGACTTGTTACCCTGTGGGGGCTCATGCTGGAGCAGGCTGCACCTGAAGGACGTTCCCTGTGGAAAAATGCAATTTGTGGAGAACCGTTGCCTGTGGGATGGACTCACACTGGAGCAGGGGAAGGGCCCTTTTCCCTGAGCAGCAGCAGAAACAACTGACAGAAACCCCCATTCCCTGTCTGCTTTAGCTGCTGGGTGGGAGGAGGTAGAGCTGGAAAGGAGGAAGGGGTAGGGGTAAGGTGTTTTCCAGGTCTTATTTTGCTTCTCATTATTCTGCTCTGATTTCAGTAATAAAAAATTCAAGTAATATCTCTATTTAAAGTCTGTTTTGTCCATGATGGCATTTGGTGTTCAATCTCTCTCTGCCTATATCTCCTATATCTAATCCATCAACCCTCCATTTTATTTTCTTTCCCTTGTCCAGCTGTGGAGCAGAGTGATAGGATTTGGTGGGTGCCTGGAATTCAGAGAGGATCAACCCACTGCACCTGGTCCAGCCCTTTATCTCCTTTCCTTTACCTTAACCACACACCCACTAAAAACTTCTATAATATTGGATGCTATATAGCTATTACTATTTTGTACATTTATTAGAGACATAATTTCCTCAAGTACTAGTTTATAAGAAAACAGCAATCCAAGTTGGTCTTGGAAGATTTTAAGAGCAAACTAAACTGCTAAAATCTCTAATTATTGGAGAGTGTTAGCCTATAATACTACATCTACAAAATTATATAGAACTAATTTTTGAGGTCATATCCAGGCAGACAGCTGCAAACATCTATGCATCTGCTCTGCTAACACTCAGAGGTGGCTGTAAGCTGTTCAACTGTACTGCATTATGGCTTGTGATCTGGGGCTCTGACTCAGCACAGCGTGCTGCCTTTATTGCACCACTCCAGGCTACAAACAGCTTGCATCAGCTTGTCTTGGAGCAGGAATAACTGAGCGGCACGGCCATCTGCACCTGTACATAAATATATATAGAGATGTTTTGGGGCAGTATCTACATCCTTATGAGCTGCAGTCAGTGGTGTGAACCTCAGTCTTCCCTGGGACCACAAGATGCTTTTTTAATGCAAATAGCCAAGTGTGCACAAGATATTAAAATATAAATAGCCATAACCATACTCCTAGGTAGTCTATGCAAAAGTACATAGTTTTAGATAGGTTTTGCTTACATGTATATGATACAGCTGTATATACAGTAATACACCCATACTGAAGCAGTAGGAGAGAGACAGCTGGGTCAGATACAACACTCTTTACATTCAAGGTATGCATTTCTAGATAGTGTCAAAAGAATGACTGATTAATGTAATTTAATATGTAATTAAGACTATGTTATGATGAAAGGAAAAAAAAACTTTAAAAGAAAATTGATTTTGATCCTTATCCTTTATATTGCTATATTAGTGAGCATCAGCACAGAGTAAAATAAAAGACATAAATTTTTACTTTAAAAAAAAAGCTTTTGATACATTATTATTATCAAGTTTTGAGAGATGCCTCAGCCCAAATTAAGGTGCAAACGAGACCTTATGCTAAAGTCAATAGTACAGATTTTATTTAAGTGTAAATGTGAGAGAAAAAGAGATAGAAGGAAATAGCCACCTGATGTGGTGGCTTGTCATACGGCAAGTTACTTCTGTGGCCTTAATGGTTTTTGAAGCAACGGTGATCTTTAAATGTCTCACATACTTTAAATGCAATCTTTATTACACAATTCATAATAATTTATGATTATTAACCTCCAACTTTCAAAGAAATGATATGGCACATTGTATGAAAATAGGATTTCTACTAAATTCAGAGTTATACAGTAGCCTGAAATCAAAAAACATTTGGAAGAGCAGTGCAGCTTATATGATACTGTGGTGGGATGACCCTAACTGGATGCCAAGTTCCCTCCCCCCACCCCCCAGCAATGTAAATGCTATCTAACTGGAATGGCGAGAGAAAACACAGCAAAAGATTCCTGAATTGGGATGAAGGACAGGGAGAGATTGTTCATCAATTACTATCAGACACAAAACAGACTTGATTTGGGGAAATGTATTTATTGCCAATCAAAATCAGAGCAGGATAAGGAGAAGTAAAACAAATCTTAAAAACACCTTACCATCTCCCTCCTTTCTTGCTCTACCTCCTCCCCCTCCAGTGGTGCAGGGAGATGGGGGGAATGGGGTTATGGTGAGTTCATCACACATTGTTCCTGACGCTGCTCAGGGAGAGGAGTTCATGTCCTGCTCCAGCAGGGGGTCCTTGCCATAGGGGACAGTTCTCCACCAACTTCTCCAGCATAAATCCTTCCCACAGCTCTTCATAAAATGCTCCAGCATGGGTCCCTCACCACAGGGTGCAGTCCTTCAGATTCTGCATTCTCCATTGGCTGTAGGTGGATCTCTGCGTCCCCATGGTCCTCTAAGGGAGAGCACAGCTGCCTCACCATGGTCTGTACCACAGGCTGCAGAGGAATCTGTGCTCCAGGACCTGGAGCACCTCCTGACCCTTTTTCTCCATTGACCTTGGTGTGTTCAGAAGATTTTCTCTCGCATATTCTCATTCCTCTTGTCTCTGAGAACAATTACATCTGTGCAATGACTTTTTATTTCCTTCTTAAAAGTGCTATCACAGAGGCACTACCTTCTCTAACTGGTATAGCCTTGATCAGTGTGGGTCTGTCCTAGAGACAGTTGGCATTGGCTCTGTCAGACATGGAGGAAGTTTCTGGCAGCTTCTTACAGAAGCCACCCCTGTAGCTACCACTACTGAAACCTGGCCACATAAATCCAATAAAGATACAGACAAAAAACTTGTAAAAATTTGACAATATTCATGGGTCCCATGACCTCCTCTGTTGTGAGACATGTTCTATCTCTAAACATGGTGTTGTTTTACCAGGAGAAGCATCTTCAGAAAACATTCTTTAATTTTCCGTTTTCTCATTCTTTTGACACCAGATGGCAATGCAATATACAACCATTGTAATCACCCAATTCATTTTGATTTAAGTTGAAGAAAATCTTCATTAATCAGTTTGGATACTAGAGCTATGTTATTAAAAGGCTTACTAACCCTCTTGCTCAATTTCAGTCTTCCAGGGAAGCACCTGTCATAGTACCAGAGCCTACCTTACTCTTTTTGTTACCAGTATTCAAAGTACAGTTAAGCATTCCCATTAGTTTTGTTCACCTCTTTAAGTTTCACTAGCCCTTTATGTAAAAAAACCTCCTCATTGATCAAGAAGGGGAAATATATCAGATTTGGGTATTACAGATCTAGTCTACTTGCTGTGGAACCAAAATCCAGAGCCATAATGAGCAAGTACCTTGCAAGTTTTGAATGATCCTCACTTACCACCTTCCAGTTCATGTGCTGTAGAAGGGCCTGAGCTGATCATCAAGGGAAAGAAACAGAATCTTTGCTCAAAATTTGAGTTAAGATTTTCTTTACCACGCTCTGATCAGCTTACATCCCTGGTAGTTGCTCAAAGTAATTGAGCCTTCTTCAGCATACGTTTTAGGTTCTTCCCTGATTCCCTTCCACCCACTTTGAAGAGTAGCCAAATATTATGTAAGAAACATTATTATGTAGGAAAGAAGGAGCACAAGAAGGATTTCTGAATGTTAACAGCGACACTTAAATTTTTTCTCTTAATGGTTCCAGAGAATTATATAAGGAGCCATTATTGTTTAGACCAATGGCTGGATAACTGTCCCTATACCTCATGAATAAGATCAAAATTTCTTCAGAAAACCAATGTAATAATTCTGGAAGATCAGAATCATATCAATATGTTTAACACGAAGTCTTCTGAAATACAATACCGAGGAATAACAGAATTATAAAATGATTTAAGTTGAAAAAGACAATTAAGTTCATTGTGCCGAAGGATTAACCCAGCACTGCCAAGTCCACCACTAATCCACCTCCATAACTGTCATTTATACATGTCTTTTAAATACTTCCAGAGATGGTGGCACCACCACTTATGTGAGCAGTCTGTTCCAATGGTTGAAATAGGATTTTCAAAGCCAATCTATTAATGGTTTTAAGAACATCAACAGTGTTTTCAATCAGAAATAATGATTTTAGCTCCAAAAAAAGGCTTTATGAAGAGTCAGAAAATCTATGTTGCAAAGAAGAACTGAAAAAATGTTCAACAGCTGCCAATTTTGTTTGAGGTAGGCTGAAAACTGCTAACTTCTGATGGTGCATTAAGAAAAGCTTAAGGGCTTCTACTGCCTAAATAAAGCTTTGCAAAGGTCAAAGATAGTTTACCTTCTTGAGTATGGCCTAGCTTTGAATAAGTTTCTAAGAATAAGTACTCTGGGGTGTAAAAAAACTGTAGAGGAGCTATTCAAAACACCATCTTTTAGCTATAAACCCCTGATATTAGGGCTTAAAGCCTGAATTTAAATTTTAAAATTTTGGCATGATTAATTTCTTAATCGTTGAAGACTATGATAGAAGAGAAATACAAAGGAAATATAAAGTTTCCTTAAAAAACAGATGCCCATAGAAAAGATTTATGATCTGTCATTTTGGAGTAAGGTTTTTTGGTTTTGTTTTTGTTTTCTGTTTTCTTTTTTATTATTGTTTTTGTTTTTTTTTCCAGTTTGCTCCAATGGAGCTTACAGATTTTCACCAAAGCAAGTTTCTCACATACCAGATGTTTGTAAGTCCAGAGCAGGTGTGCATGTGTGTTGACTTGATTTATGCTTCTGGGAATGTGTGGGCAGCAGAGGGGAAAGATGCAACAGAAAAAAACCAAAATCACCTCCCAATCACCCCATATAGAAACACAAGTCCTACTCTTTTCTATGTCTTTCCAGTTATAAGAAGAAATTAAAATAAGTTTTCTCTCCTTAACACACATGAGAAATATTGTTTTGCTTCAATTGATTTTTTGTACCCATTTTGTGCACTGAACTTTTCCTCCTCATGAAAATTTACTGTTCTACATCACTTTGTAAATCTGTGTACATAGCTGAAAGAAAAAGTTATTCATCTTTACTCAGGAGGGGTCTTGTCTGATATCCAGTCCCTCACAATATTTTTATATAGAGATGTAGAACAATTTTAATTTTGACTTGTTTTTAACACTTCAGATTACAGAAAACAGAGCATGAATGTTTGAACTGTAGAGGAACTGGAGTTTTGTATAGTTCCTGTAGTAGTGCCTGAAGACCTTTATAATAGTGGTTTATGAAAATAAAGTTTCACAAAAAGTTCCTAAGACCCTATTCCTACCAGTAACTAGGGTAGTAATTATGAATTAGGGAAGATTTTAGAAAAAAAGGCAACCCCCCTCAAAAAAAAAGAAAAGACAAAAACCAAAACCACAAAAACCCCTACATTCCTAAATCATTAAAGCAGCTTATGCAAGAATATATTTTATTTATTTATGCATTTTTATGTGAGAAAACCTTTAGTATGATTTTTAAAATACCTTCCCTCTCATCCTATTTATGCGTATATATTAGATTATATACTTTAACAGTGCAAGAAGAGCTGCTATGTGTGAAATCAAATTTCTTTTTAGGTAGGTTGAAATTATATTATGGAAACTGGCACACTCAAATCTCCTGTTAGTGTGTCTGTCCATTACACAGTATAACAAAAAAACCACTGCTTTGGTATGGCTTGCACAAGCATCTCCTGCTCAGGCGCTATGCTTGACCTTGGCCTTGTTGAACCCTATGATGTTCCTGCTGGCCTGTTCCTACAGCCTGTCTAGGTCCCTCTAGCTAAGCAGCATTTTCCTTAAGGGGATTACAAATCATCTTTTAGTTTAGAAGAACAGTCATCTTTTAGTTCGCAGATGATTCCAAACTGTGGGGTCATTCCCTCACAGTTTGGAGTCATTTGAAAACTAAAAGAGACTGTTCTTCACCTCTTTTAATCTATTGAAAAATAATGTTAAATTATTTTTGATTATTTAAAAATTATTAAAAATCCTATAATTAAGATTTAATAATTAAAATTATTAAAAGGACCAGTCCCAGGACAGACTTATGTGATATTCTCTTGACACCAGACTTCAGTTAGAATACNCTCTCCCAGAGCTTTCTAGAAGCTAGGTTGGGTTCCTGAATGATGGACAGCTCACCGAGGGAGGGGACAGGGAAAGGACACATCCAATTTCTATGGAAACTGGGGAAGGATACATTGAGTGACAGGAGACAGAGCAGGGAACAACTATACCTAGGAAACCAAGGGGGGTGAATAGAACAAACCATTCTAACATATCAAACATAAAAATCCACACTGCTACACAGATATTTCAGCATTTGATCACAGATAGAAATCAGGCTGGTCAGACATCATTAACCCTTCAGTAAATTCAAAGTTTCTGGTTCCAATCATCTCCTGTGTGTGCCCGAAAATGGAGTCTATGAGGACTTGCTCCAGCATCAGTCAGGCAACCATAGGTTGATTTTTTAAAATTCTTTTCAAAGATGTGTGTGTCATTTACTTACTCCAGTTTTTGGTGCTTTCTCCTGAACTCCACAATAACCTTTCAAAGACAAAAGAAAAGATGTTGGCCATCTTTTTTGATGTCTTGGATGGAGCCTATCAGATTCCAAGGATTTGTGCGGATCAAATCATTCAGCAGTGGGCCTGTACTTTCATTGTTCAGTCTCCTTTCCACATAAGTTTGCAAGATGTAAAGCATATGCAAGGTGAGTCTTTGGGATGTGGGGGGTGTAGGGGAGAGGTTTTTTTTGCAGGGGGAAATAAGGGTGGGGTGTTTGCTCGCTTGCTGTTTCACATATTGTTTTTTTTAATTAAGCAATATTTTAAGAACTTTCATCTTGTTGCTCTAACAAAGGCTACTCAATTCTCACATTTGCTATACAAAAGAAATGGAGAAAGAAAAAGAAGACACAAAATCGGAATAAGAAAAAATCAGGAAAAAGGAAAAGTTACAAGACAAAAATCTGCAGACACAAAAGGAGAAAGAAGTAGGAGAAGAGTGAACACATGTCAAGCTATTTTGCAAGAACATGGTGGGAGAAGATCATAGAGCTGCAGTCATCCAGCAGGCTTTGATAAAAGGAGAAACTAGAAAAAAAATCAGAGAGGTTGGAGAATGACTGAATGTAAGGCACAATCACTTCAGTCGTCCTGAGTCTAATAATTCTGTCCTGCCGTGCTGTTTGAAAATGGCTGACAGCAACAGCAGTGCCTGTCAATCTGTTCACTGGCTCAGAGGTTTGAATCTTTTTTCTTTTCTCAAAACATTGAGATAAAGAACCACAAAAGATACATAAAATAAAATGAGCAACCATCAGGTTTGAGTACAGTCAGGTGATAAAAAGACAAACTTCCTGGAAAAATTTGCACTAGCATTAAGAAAAATAATTCAAGGAAAAGAAATATAGACTAAAAATAATAAAGATCAATGCTCCTCTTAGCACATGCAGGTATTTCAGCTTCAGGATTAACAGGAGGCCTAAGCAGAGCTTTTCAGCATTTGACACCTGGGCACAAGTACATATAGATGTATAAAACTACCTTGCATTCCCTCAACTGTAGACTCTAGGTGAAAAGGCACTTCCTAATGGCTCTGTCACAATAATATCTGCAGAAGCAGATGTAGGGCTGGTGCTGTTCTATATACCCTTTCTTATATTCATTCTTCTTATCACACAGAAGATGATCTATATCTGTCAGATCTTGTATAGTAGAACAATTCTGGCAATGAGTGATCAGCTTGGGAAAAAGGAATATAGGTATTCTGATGAACTGAGAATGTGATTCTATGTCCACATAAGCCAAAATGTACTGATATTTTAAAGTATAAAATTGATATTTTATCTGGGAAAATATGGTTCATAATGTGCCATGAATAAAAAGGGAAATTACTCAAATCTTTGGCATATTAACTTTTGCATATAACTTTTCAAATACAAGAAAATGAGTAGTCAATGCATGAGAAAAGAAAGGAGACAAGACTGCTTAAAAAAAAAATCTAAATGGTAATATCTAAATGGTACATCACCCTTCTTATTCCGGAGTAGGTGTAATCTTAGTAAGTAAATCCTTAATTTTAAAACAGAAATTTTCATCAGGATCAGTTGCTTCTAGCTCATAATAATTTGCCTTCTATTAATTTCTCCTTATAATCCTCCTGTTGTACTTTTACTGAAGAGGAACCATTTCTCTTTGTGTTTATAATGACCTGCTTTATTAGAAAAGTTGACTGAAACATAAAACTCCAATACTTCTAGTTGATATTAACAAATTGGCAAATAAAGCAAATATTAACATTACACTGAGAATATAAAATCCAGTAAGTGTAACCAATTAACAAGGTAATTTATTTCAAACTTTTTTTGTTATATTTTACAATAATGTGTAAGAAAAGAAAAGAAACACAGTCTTTTAAATATGAACTTAAAAATTTGTGGAAATTTCTTAGCCAGCATTAGTAAAAGGCTTTTTTGCATGAAATACAAGTGTCAAATGTTAAGACAGTGAAATCTTTAAATACTTTGCTTGCTATCAGAATGGCTGCTCTTGCATTGTACTAGTCTGAACTTGGTTTAAAGCAAGCAGTTAGAGTTTTTCTTTGAAATTTCATCCAAAACAAAAGTAGAAAAGAGCTTTAAGAGCTAAGAGTCTAGGAACAGTTATACCTTGATAGTCACTTTCCATCCTAGCTGTCATTTTATTAAATCCCTTTGTCCTTCCCAAGATGTGAATTTGTAATTTCTTTTGTAATTGGTCCAAGAAATTGTCCTAAATTGATGTAAAATAGGAAAAGAATCATTAATATCTAGTGAACTACAGTGGTTCGTACTCTTTGAAGAGTATCTATCAGCACTCATTTTGTGAGAAGTCCAGATTCGGATGTAATTATTCAACTATATTTCAAATTTATTCAGCTAAAGGCATTGGGCTGCTACATTTTTCCACTTATATGCTTCAGTGTTTCTAATTAAACCAATGCTATTTACTCTGCTCATCTCAGCAGTGACTGAGACCTTCTATGGTATGGAATACTGTATGTATAGTTGGCTGCAACTTAACGTTTCTCTTTGCCTTAGTAGGCTACCTCCTGTAAAAGGGACTGAAACTGGATCAGGTAGTCTCTATCTCTCATAGAAAACACCTATTATTCTGAATTCCATAGAAAGGCTGCTGGGTGCATCTACAACAGAACACATATTTTCAAAGAGTCAAAAGATTTTCATTCTCATAGTGAATTCTGTTTACAACCAAGTGTTTGCAAGTAAACTATACTGATCAGAAATTCTCTAAAACATTAAAAACAACTGCCAGCAAAACCTGGTTGGTTTTAATTTCCCTCACTTCACAACATCTTTCTTACGTTTAAGTTCGGGAACATTGTACTTAATTTTGATATTCCAGTGAAACTAAGCTTTAACTTTGAAAATAAAATGACATCCAACTAGAAGATGAAATGAGGTCAAGTAGTTTTAAATTATCAAAAGTAAACAATTTTATTGTTTAAATACTGTTCATTTGTTGGATGTTGAATAAATTTGTTTCTATTCAGATAAGATTTGTTTCTATTCAGATAAGATTTGTAAAAAAGTTTTGAAAAACCTCCTCAGAAATATCAAAAATGCTCATGGGACAGAAAATTTGTCTGTGCAATCGAATCACACAAATATTTCTCTTAATTCACTAAATAAATAGTAGAAAATAAATTGGCAGATCAAATATTTTTCTGATGTAAAGTGACAGACTCATTTTGAAAACATAGTGCCATATTTGGAATCCACTTATTAGATATTCCTTTTAAACACACTATTCTGCATGGATTCTTCTATGATCTTAATAAGTTTTTTATAATCTTCTGCTTTAAATATGTATTTACTACTATCATCAAATTGGCACAAATTAAACATTCTTTGATGAGAGGTAAAATCACAGGGACCAAGACTGATGAAGTGCTGTGTTATGGACTCCAGGTATTTTTTTCATGAATGTGTCATTCAATAGTGGAGTGAAGTTTGCAATCACATAGCTGTATAACACAGTACTGCCATTTACAGTAATAGTCTACAAGCTTTGCGCAAAATTTAAAATGTCTGAGGACCAAGGCTTGTCAATTTGCTCTGCCTAAATTGTTCTAGACCTGTCTGCAACTTGATTTCACCTGATTTAGCTGTGGCAGCAATTTCTCTTGTTGACTAGATGTCTACTGCTAATTTGTTTTGTTTTTATTTATCTTTGTGTGGTATGATGACACTTCTATAGAGGCAGCAGGAGCCAGAATTTGCTCTCTGTAGAAGAAACTTGCACCTTTAACAATGAAGTGTAGATAAATACTTGGCATAATAGCTGCTCTCCACTCAGAAGCTGAAATACAGGCTGTGGTACAGATTTATACAGGAATGGGAAAAGATGAGGTGCGGGCTTGCAGTGGGGACACTGTGTCTATAGACAACTTGCCAGTGGTCAGTTAAAGACATACTGAGCTGGAATGGGGCAAAGATGGTTGTCTGAGTATCAGGACAAAGAAGTAGGCTCAAACATACATAAAAGCCATAGGTCAAATGCATCAAATTTGGATTTAATATGGACTTGTGGAACAATGAAATATAAAAGCAGGTTAGCAAATGTGAAAATAATCTCAAGTGGATGTCAAGGGTGGAGGAAGATACTATAGGCCTCAACATCATATTTCTCCCCACAGAAGTCTCCAGATACTGAAGACTTAGATTAAATTTTCCAAATGTGTGGACTCAAGATCCAGTGTTATCATGACATAACGAAATAGACTCTTCTATTATCAGAGTAAATCTCACAGGTAGATTGCCCAAAATTCTAAAACAAATCTGTCCTCAAGTATTAAAAATGCCTCAAAGCTGCTGTGATCGCTTCAGAGCTCTGTCATGTTTCAAGCCCATTTTATCTGCCATCTTCAAACCAGAGAAATGTTTTACCTCTGAGAATAGAAATAGACAATCCAAAGCCCATCTAAGGAAAGCACTGTCCTTATTCATAATTTTATCTTTGAGAAGTAGATGAGAGGTAAAATAAACAACATGGTAGTGATGTCATACATGAAGGACTCTAAGGAATATTCCAAGATCTTGCCATTACAGGACTGTAATAAAGCCATGTCTAAAATAAGTCACTTCTGTTGATGGTGAGACAAGCTAAACCAAGATTAGTTCTTAAAAACTTCAAATCTATGTTGAAATTGGATTAAGTTTTGGCATCTATACCAGAAAAATATAAGCAGGTTACTTGGTCCTTGTTTTAGAAATTCAAATTTAGGAGTGCAAACGACAAACACCTATTTAGGTAGTACAGAGAGATGAACTATTCTTTGTTTAGCCCGGATTTTGATATGGCATGAACTTAACTTGTATCATTTTGTTATAATTCCTGATTTTAAATACCTTTCAGACAAGATTATTGATGTCTTTAACAGCCAATTAATCTATAGGACAGGATTCCAAGTTTCTAATTAGCCTGGACATCAGAAACCAAAGGCATAAAGGCAAAAGATTTTAATTCAGCAAAAATCCAAGGAGTGACTTACAGAAAGCTTGCTATCTATAGAGAAAAATTCTGAGTAGTTATTATGGAAGATTAGGTATTATTTAATTCAAACAGTTATTCTTTTTTGTGTTGTTGTGTATTTTCTATATTTAAGTAACAATGATGAAAAAGGGAAGTGGTAACTTGGCAATTTGTGAAATACTTACACTTGCAATCAGCCTTCATTATGAAAGGATGAGGTATATATTACAACTTCTTCCAAAAATTAACTTTTCCAAAGAAAGGTGATAAGATGATCTACCTATCAGACTGAGTCTTTTCTCATAATAATTCCAAATTTGGGGAAAATAATCCCCCCAGTTTCCTGGCTTTTTCTTCATTTTCATAGACATTATAAACTGCTTGTTTGATTTGTTGTCATAACAAACTTAAGAAAATTTTTTTGATCCCCTTAAAATCTATGCCACAGTAGCATTATTAATAATAAGCATTAAAGTAGGCATCTTTTCTGTGAATCTTTAATAGAGAAAAAATCCCTCCAATTAGTCAAAGTATACTTAAAATTGTAGTGGACACCTTTGTTAATTTCTGAATAGCAGTTGGCTCTCTGGGCACTGCAGGTGCTGTCTCAGTTCAGAGCTGCCTCTCACATGCTGTCAGGAACATGCTCATGAGCCAAACAAAGTTAGTTGCCAACTTGGCACTCAGAAAACAAGTGTGACTCTCTGTTCTGTGTGTTTTTCTCACAGTGACAGTTGTGCACTGTTGTAGTCACAGGGGTCTGGCATGAGAGGAAAACAACATTTTGGCTGCTAGAGGCCAAAATGCTTTGTGCAAACTAACACTGACACCAGTTGTCAAATGAAAAGACTTTTTCCCTCAATCCAGGTAGAAGCTATGCAAATTCATTTTTTTTTATCAGTCAGTCTTGTCCGAAACCATGAAACTCAGGTCCTTATACAATTCAAATACCGTACTTTTCTTTCTGAGTTTTGCCAAGCCCTTCTTGAATCAGTATTAAGAGCTAATATAAAATAATAATAATAATAAGAAGAAGAATAGCGAAGAATAAATTAGAAGAATGAAAGGAGTAATGTTATTCACATTTAATTGGCATGTCAATAAGCTAGTGATGACTCAGTTACTGAGATATACACCAGTTATGGGGTAATGCTGAACACCAGTACAGACTAATTTCATTGTGTCCCTGCAAGGATATGCTCCTTTTGTATCCACCCCATTCTATGTAACTCAGTGAAATTTTGTTATTAGTTTCAACAGGAATAAAATGGGATCAAACCCAGGAATTTTTGCACATTCTTATGGCAGGAAAATCTTGTGGGGTTTTTTTCTGTTTTTAGGGTCCAAGAATGAGACCATTAAAAATCTTCAGACTTGAAGACCAGCCAAGTACTCTACTCTAAAATGAGATACTTACAGAACACTCATTTTTATATTCACAACCACTATTCCACTTAAACATCTGACCCTGAGGACATCCACAGAGTGTGTGCATTCAAATGTTAACATTATTTCATACTTCAGCTCCAGGGATTCAATCTCTTCATCTTAATCCTAGCTCCATATTTCCTGTGAAGTGTGGTACAGTCCAGAATTTAGGCTGTCACAGATTAATAATTCTCCACACAATAGCTCTCTGCTATGCCAAAAAGGAGTTCAAAATGCATCACAACAATGGTTGTGATGCCTGTGATGGGAAGAGACTTGAAACTACTTGGCTTTATAGAGAATAATTAATGATTTGATGGATTGAGAGGGTTAGAGACATAAATGATCTTATGACCAGTACAGCTGTCTAGTCTTATGATGGGACATTCACCAGGGACCTGGGTTGTGGTCTTTGCTCCAATAGATTTTCAGTTATTTTACATTAAATAATCCTTAACGCTTTGCGTTAACCCTATATGAAATAGTTAGTCAAGCAAGATGTGAACCCTCATGAGAGCTGTCATCACTAGGCTTCAAAGTCGTGATCCTTTTCACAACTTTTATCTAGACCAATGACCTTAAATAATTTTAAATATGCTGTATCTGGACAATGGAGTGCCAGTGGCTTCTGAATAGTCAAAGTTTTGCTCTTCTTTCGTGTAATCTTTCTGATGACAAGAAGGACTCTTTAATAATGAAAGCTACCCTGTATTTGGGAAGCACATAATGCTTATGTATGAAAAGGCTTCAGCAACACAATGGTGCTCAACAGAAGTTCTAAAGTATTCTGGCAGTCCAAAGCTGTGCGTATTAGACACTCAACTGCCTGGTACAGTCTGCCATAATGAATTTACTTACCCCAAGAGTTTGTCATATTAGTAAGAATTAGCTTAGGCAAGATGAAAGGATTAAAGAAGATGCAATTGCAGTTATGATAAACAGTTATGATAACACAATAACAATTAAAAATATATGATGAAGATTTGCATTTAAAATTTAAGCTATGTAGACTGCCTCTAAGTCTGTGAGGCTATACTACTAGCTCTAGAAATCATATGAAGGTATAATGTCTGGAATAGTTCAAAATATTTCCTATTCTCATAGTGAAAGAAGATTACTTAAAGGAATGTTCCTGATAAGCCTCTAACTTACCTCCCAAAACAATGGCATACTATAACTCATTTGTCCTTCACAAGAGATAGGGAAAAGCAGACCTGTGATGAGGCAGTGATGCAACCCATGGTGCTGCAGGGCATTCTGTTATTTCCTTTTTCCTCTCCTCTCCTCTCCTCTCCTCTCC
>WBMY01008619.1:529755-552833 GCA_013397315.1 Donacobius atricapilla
AGAGAAAGAGAGAAAGAGAGAAAGAGAGAAAGAGAGAAAGAGAGAAAGAAAGAGAGTAAGAGAGAAGGAGAGAAAGAGAGAAAGAGAGAAAGAGAGAGAGAAAGAGGGAAAGAGGGAAAGAGTAAGCAAATATTAAGAAACTCAGTTCAACTAGCAGACAAACAAATTTACTATATCCCAAGACACCGCATAATGTCTTCACACATTCGAGTCACCAGATTTACAGTGATTTGGACAAAATGACGACTGATTCTGACAGCAGCTCATTCATCCAAATTGTACTCAGTGATATGAATCAGTGATTCTCAACCCTGCTAAGCTGGAGAGCTCTAATCAGTAAGTTGCCAAAATCTGGAGCTGATTTAAGCTATGAAAATTTTCTTTCTTTTCATGTGCACTACTGCTACAATCTGAGTGAATCTGAATGAGTTTAGACGTATTATTTATACAATGTTGGGATGCTTAGGTCACAAATTTATACTGCAAACTTGCAAGTGTGTCACTGTCGTTTTGTAATTTTCTTTAACATCAGCAGGATAAAGTGGTTGCTGATCAGTAACATATGGAAAAGATTTTGTGAGTTCACTACTTCCTGCAGGCAGCAGCCTGTATGAGCAAAGAATTGCAGGGAATACAGAGGAAGTTGGTTCTCTAGGGATTTGATCTCTGGTGATTAGGAAAAAAAGTATTTTTATTTCACATCTGAAACTCAAAATTTCATGTTCGTGCTTCATACTATTACATGGATCATCTGATCATGAATTCCAAGACCAATTTTTGCTGCTTGTGTAGGTGCTAGAGTTAAAAAATCTCCCTGAATATGACTACAAAACTGGTCATGAGGCCCCATACAGGTCACAAGTTTCAACTCTCGCCCTTTTGCAGACAGTATGGCAAAAGATAGCAAATAAATTTAAATATACATTTCATTAGAACATGAAGTCACATATACTAAATCTTTCCAAAGGAAATATATCATTTCTTGGTAGGGAAAATAAAAAATAGAAGATTTGAAAACGTTCTCCAGTGATTTTTTAGGAGTAGATATTTGTCTCAGTCCCTCTTTACAAATTTTTTATTTGGTGTCATTCCACACTGACCCCTGTAAAGCAGGGAAAGATGTTTTTTCTCATATCTCAGGCTAGGCTTGGGATTAACCCTGCACAGCAATCAAGCAGCACTGTGAAGGAAACAAACCACTGTGCTACACCATTTTGTACAGGATGAAATGTGAACCCCTATCTTAAAAATTGCATCCTCCGTTGTCATTTCTGAAAGCAACATTATCATACAATGGGCTACACCCAAAGCAGCATGGCCAGCAGGGCAAGGGAGGCCCCTCTGTTCTGGTGAGACCCCATCTGCAGTGCTGCATCCAGCTCTGGGGTCCTCTGCACAGGAAGGACACGGTCCTGTTGGAGTGAGTCCAGAGGAGAGACACCAATTTGATTAGAGTGATAGAGCAGCTCTCATAAGGGGACAGGCTAAGAGTATTGGGATTTTTCAGCCTGGAAAAGAAAAGGTTTTGGGATGACCTGATTATGGTCTTCCAGTACCTGGAGGGAGTATAAGAAAGATGGAGAGAGACTGCTTACAAGACTGTATAATGACAGAACAGGTGTGACTGTTTTGAAATTGAGAGAGTAGGTTTAGATATTGAGAAAATAATCTTTAAAGTGAGGGTGTTGGTGCACTGGAACAGGTTGCCCAGAGAAGCTGTGAATGCCTCATGCCTGAAAGTGTTGAAGGCAAGCTTGGATAGATCTCTGAACAACCTGGTCTAGTAGAAGGTGTCCCTGCCCAAGGGGAGTGGGATTAGCAGTAGATGATTTAAGATTTCTTCCAATCTGAAATATTCTATGATTATCCATGACATGAAAAATCCATTTACATAAAAATACCACAAGAAAGGATGTAGCTGAAAGTGTTGTAATAGCTGAGGTATGGTTACAATAAACCATTTTGTGGTTAATGTTGGTTCTGTAGGACTAAAAATATTATTGCACAGTAGTGGATTCTAAAGTTATGAAATAATTTCTTTTTTTTTTTTACCATGAAACAATATAAAAATTAGGTGGGTAAATCTCTTGATGTTTTAACTTGGGAAGTTAATAGTTCCATTCTATACCTGTGAGTCATCTGAAATCCCTCTTATGCTTTTAAATATGAAGAGAGATTCATGTGACCCTCAGAGCTGAGGTTTTAAATGCAAAGTACAAGAAAGTATGTGTAGAAAACAAAATCCATCCCTTTATCCACACCTTGTTCTTTCTGTTTCAGCATTATGTGTGGGACGGGACAAAACGAGGCTTTCCAGTGATAGGAAGTGGGATGGTGTGCCAAACTTTGAGGAAATGAACGCTAATAAGATTCCTCATTCTGCTCCAGCAGGTGTCAGCTACCACAAACGCCACCTGAAATGTTTCTCTACCAACGCATTCATGAGGAGCAAAGGAGGAGCTTGAAACTTTGGCCCTGTCTCAGAGATTTGAGACCACTGGCATAACCAAAACCTGGTCCTGTGGCTGAAGCACCCTGTTGGATGGCTACAGGATCTTTGCGAGGGGGTAGGTAGGGTGGAAGAGACAGGGAGGTGATGTTGTATGTAGCAGAAGAGCTGGACTCTATGGAGCCCATTATGCACAATGGCACGATTGAGAGCCTCTGGTTAGGGATAAAGGGATAAGCAAATAATATAGATGTTATTGTGGGAGTCTACTATAGACCACATAGCAAGGATGGTGACACTGATTAATTATTCCTTGAGGAACTAAGAGACACCTCTAAATGAACTGCCCTTAAGGAAGACTTCATCTTGACATAAATTAACTGGGAACATCACAAAACTGACACAAACACTTCCAGATGATTCTTAGAACACCTGGATGACAACATCATGGTACAGGTACTAAGGGAGCCAACTCGGAAAGATACATTCATTAATCTGTTGCTTGCTAACAGAGGGTCTCATGGGGGACGTGGTGGTTGGTGGCCATCTTGGCCACAGCCACCACGAAGCAATTAAGTTTAAATATCTTCTGACAAGAGGAAAAATGCCACCAAAACTCCAGCTCTGGACAAGAGGAGAGCAGATTTCAGACTGATCAGGGAACTAGTGAAAAAAGTTCCCAGTAAAATGTTTTTAGGCTGATAGGGCTCCTCAGTTCTGGTTATATTTTAAGCACCACCTCCTAAAGGCACAGGGGCCGGCAATTCCAAAATGTCAGAAGTTAAGCAAAAAAAGGCAGAAGGCTGTCTTGGCTGAGCAGGGATCTTTTGTATATGAGGCAAAAAATTAAGGTGTATGCCCAGGAGAAGCAAGGTTGGGTGATGTGGAAGGAACATAGAGATGATGCTTGCTACTGTAGGGATACAATTCAGGTGGTCAAAGCTCAATTGGACCTGCAGCTGGACAGAACTGTGGGGGACAATAAAAAGAGGGTATTTTTATATACATTAATGGCAAAACTCAGTGTAGAAATAACATTGGCCTCTAAGAGGATGGGGATGGTTACTTCACAAATGGGGACACAGGCAAGAAAGAGTTGTTAAACTCTTTATTTGCCTGTGTTTTCAACACCAGTGATGGATCAAGGTGGAGCCAGTGCCTTGAGCTGGAGGACCATGGCTGTGAGAATGATAAACTCACAGTTGACCCAAACGTTGTGAGGGATCTACTTTTCCAGCTGGATCGATGTCAGTCTCTAAAGCTTGAATGTTCCTCCAAGACTACATAAAAGAGTTATCTGATGTCATAATAAAGCCTTTTGCAATGATTTTTGAATGGTCTTGGAAATCTGAGGAGGTCCCTGTTGACTGGACATGCTTTCATCAGAAGATCTAGAAATATTTATTGTGGTTACTAGTGCTTTCTACAGTCTGATTGGTGTTTCTCAGGGCAAGTACAGAAAAGCAGTAATAAAAGAATTCCTATTGTTATTGCTTTCAATATAGAGCTTTGAGTTCTTTCACACATATCTTCTGTGCATTTACCCTTATTTAAGAAAAAGAAGGTCAGAATGTACTGGCTTAAGGAATTTTGATCTAAGCTCTAAAAAGACATGCCAAACATGGGGCTTCTCCCTGGCCCTGTCCTGTGAATGTATTTTAAGTTTTTTATTTTAAAAGAAAGAAATTATTTTTTGCAATCATTTTTTATATCAGTACTTGAGAGAAAATTTTGCATGTAAAAGATATTGACATTTCAAAGACAGATTAATTTAAAACAGTGCCGTAGAACCAGGCCAATAAACAGCGCCTGTCTGCCTCAAGAATACTAAGATGGAACTTCTCCACAACTCAGAATTAGGTCTTTTTGCTGAGTTTAAGTACAGAACATTGACCAACATAAATGTTTTAATAATCCTTGATAAGAATCAAAGAAAAGCTAATAGAGCATGAGCTAGCAGAAGTTATTGTAGTTAATGATTATGGATTTAAATTATTTAGAAAAGACATTGATTTAAGAAAAAATTAAACAGCTTTCCATTTTGGTTAGCCATTTTCAAATAAATGTTTTCAAAAAGCTTATAATAACCTATAGTGTATTCACCAGTTTGGTGTAAATTTCACTACTACATTACTTACAAATGTAAAAATTATTTAACAAACCCCAGAAAATTTGATATTTTACAGAAACACGTAGAAAAAGGGAAAAAAAATCCTAAAACCTTTTATTTGTCTAAATTTCTCTTGAAGTAGAAGATTTAATTAAGACCTGACATTCTTTAAGAAAAGAAACCAAATTCAGTGGGAACTCAAATTTTTCAAACCCTCTGAAAAATCAAGTACTTACCAATCTGAGTATATTTGAAAAGAATATTTCAGGATGAGATATTCCACTCATTCTTCCACTTCATTGGTTTGCAGACTTGATTCTGCCAGGCTCTCTTTTTCCCAAAATATCATGTGGCCATATTGCCACAATACTAAGATGTGGAACATCTCTAGCTATGGTTCTGCTGAGCTACAAAAACCTGTTGACAAAATAATTTGGCCAAGAATTTAGCTTATGAAATACTTAGAAGCTAGTAATTTCAAATTCATTTCTCTGCAGTGTTTCTCTGTAAACAACACAGAAGTCTCTCCCTGTGTTGACTACAGAGGAATATACAATTGGACAAGTCTTTATATGTCAAGACTCAACAGTACTCATTACTAGGGATGTATATTGGCAAAGTGATATTGTTTTCTGGCTTTGTTGATTTAAACATTATTGTCCTTGTTCCAGCCAGGAGAGGGTTAATTTTTCCAGTAATCAGGAGGAGACATGGGTAGGAAAAGGATATAGTTCGATATTATTCCATACCACCTCATGTCATTGCTGGGAGTTTCTTCTGGTGGGAAGGGCTTTCTTCCCACCAGGGTGGTCTAGCTGTGGTTGGGTTGTGAGCTTTGTAGTGAGCATTTTTCATGGAAATCAATCTTTGTATACTTTTGTTATTCATAAGTAAGTAAAGCAAAAACCTCTGCATTAAAAAAAAAATAATAATATTAAGAAAAGCGAGAGAAACCCCACAGCAACAAAACCAGATGTTTGAAATTTGAGCAAACATTCATGAAGAATTCTTGCATCAGCATTCAACTATCTAACCTCTAGTTTAAGAAACCAGATTTAGTCATACAGTTTTGTATTCCAATTTTGAATAACACCAGGAGACATAGTAAATCTATCAACATTTTATTCAAGGACACTGCCTTTTAACATAGTTCTCTAGCAAGTGATCACTGTCTAGATCTACTGACCTAAATTTAATTTAATTAGAATTTTGTTACACTATCAAAATTATAAGAGGAAAAGGAAAAGAAAGGAGGGGCAAATCATCAGGAACATGAATTGATAAGAAGAATTGCTGAGTAGAGCCCTCTTCTCTCCCAAACATATGCAAATATTAGCAAGTCAATGCACTTAGTAATGCTGGAAAGAAGAAAGAATATGATGATAATGACGTGGCCTGCAGCTTTTTGTTAATGAGAACATCTATCAACTATCTACATAAGAAATATTTCTGTTACCCATACAGTGAGTTATTGATATGTTTAAACAGCAGACAGAGGATGGTAAGTAATAGCTGCATACCACCTGTGACTCCCTGCAGTGACCTCTGATGATGTCAAATGCAGAAAAAAACATTAGTCAGACAACAGGGTATTTTTTAAAATGTATTAATACTATTATCATGAATAGCTATGAGTTGATTCTACAGAAGGAATGCAAGTTACCTTTTTCAATGGGACTTTTGAGCATAGAAGTACATTCAGGCTAAACTTCCATTGTCTTTTTCCTACACTTACAAAGTGTTAATGTACTGTATAAAAAGAGAACCAAAGTACATTTAAAATCAAACCCGTACCTGAGTTATTATCACAAAAGACTACCTTGGACATAGCTCTTCATCAGCAACACCAGTGCTTTCTGAAGCATAGCTATTTTTGCATGTATCCACAGAAACTGAGGTACTTAGGAACTGCCCAGCTTGTGAAAGGAACTTGCACAGCCAGATGGTGCTTATATCTGCGATTTCAAAATTTATGGCAAATGATGATGAAAGTGCACAGCTGCTGCATGCTCACACAAACTGAGCCATGACTGTGAACTGTCATGTTGTACATCATAATATCCCTGGAAAGTGGAGCACTTTTACAAGTTCTTTGTAGAGAAGGTTTTTAGGTGCCAAAGGTAGAGAACTTGTAAGAAGAAGGGAAAAAATATATATCGTGTTCAAACTGAAATTTGGCATAGAATATTTCTGGAAAGTCAGCAAGTGTCTGGAGACAGAAAAATGCATGCAAAAAATTAGCAGGCAATATCACAGAACATTCAGTCCCTAGATTCTAAGGTCAGATATTGAAGTGCTACCTGACTGACTGTGTGAGCAATTAGAAATGATTTCAGCAAAAGTATTAAATACTTCTAAACCTACATGAGGACACAAAGACAGAAACAGAAAAATTAGAAGCCATTTTTCTAATGTTTTGAGAAACTATGCCCTCTTCTTGGTCAGGCAGAATATTATGGCTTGCTAGTGAAAAATAGTCAAATCTATTTTGCTTACTGCATCTCACACACAACACGGTCCTCAGTAAAAAACTGAAATAATGATTTGTATTAATGTTCACTGAATTTTGGGGGAAGAGCTACATTACCTTAATGTTAACAAACAACTTTATTTGACAGCTGATTCAACTGCTACGCTAATATCTACAGTGGAGTCTCACAGAATGAACTGTTTCACCTGTCTGGGAGTGCACCAAGATGCAATGCTTTAGAGGTTTGTTTCATTGTAATGGACTGTAGGAAAAGGGAAGAGGAAGTTCTTATTTTAAATATTTCCATGATGGATCTTCATAGCACATTACCATAATAGGGTGACTAGTCAAGTCAGATCAAGAACTGGAAATATGTAGATTGAAGACTGTCAAAAGTAATGATTAAATATTTGCAAATATAAGAGAAGCCTTCAAGGTATGTAATCCATATTTAGTGTCTTTCTTATATATAGACATGATAAATATCAGTACATTTTTTTTTTAGAAGCTTGTTACTGCACTGACTTTGCACTCACTGCAGAAGCCCTCCACTAATAATGTAAATTTCCTGTCCATAAGAGCTCCCTTTTCTGCCAGTGCTGGCACAGTTGTTTGAAGTATACTGAAGTAAAATGACTTTGTGAACTCTCAGCATCTCAGTATTATATCTGTAAGCAGCAAAGTTTGCAAACTCTTCTTAAATTGGTGGTTTGTCTACAGTGGACTGTAAAAACAGCAAACTGGGTACATGTGGTGCACAGTACACTCAGAAATACAAAAAAGTTTTGCTGGAAAATCTTTGAAAAAGCATGAGGGATGAACCAGCCTCTGGCAGTATGGAAGGGAATGATAAAATCTCACTTCGAAGTTGAAAATTCCCATGTTTATCAATACAAAAAAGAAAAAACAAAACAAAAACAAAACCAGCAACAACAAAAAAGCATGAAACATATTCAAGTTTAAAATACTTAAAGAGAAAGACTCCAGCTGAAATTTGCTTTGATAACCATCTGGTAAGGTCTTCAAAACAAAAGACAAATGTTTTGGGATTTGGTGGGTTTTTTGAGAATGAGTTGTAAGAAATAGAGCTCCCATAGTCTTCCCTTTTTTTTTTTTTCTTTTTTTTTTTCCTTATCATGTATGACTTCCCCATATTTAAAACTTAAAACTGTTACATGTGACAGCTAGCTCAAGAAGATGCACTGTGTACTTACTCAGGAATGTTATGAGTTCATGTTTTACCCAGGTAATTTAGATCATATTTCTCTGTAATCCAACTGTACATAAAAAGAGAAAATGGGAGGAAATAAGCAATTATTTCAGATACCTTCTTCCTAAAGGGATAATATTTCATATGCCAACATAACCATGTTTAATCTATTTTTTTTCCAAAAATAGCATAACACTGAAGCTCAGAAAAGTCCTACTTTTCCCAATTCAGCATTTACTTAGGTTTGTAAGCCTCAGGATTTTTAAACTCTTGTACCCCTAAGCTCTTCCCCTAATGTTCTTCATTGCCAGATTTTCAAAAATACTTTTACATTCTGTAGATTTACACATTTTAATACTTTTAGCTTTATTGATAGCTGACAACTGTTTCTCTTTTTTTCCTCCCCATTCATATCTATGGCACAACCTCTTTTCCCTCTCAACATTCAAACCACTTCTCTCTTTACTTACTCCTTGTTTCCTTCTCAACTCCTGTGCTTCAGCATTAAGTGCAGGATGGAATTGTGTTGAACACTTTGCAGCCATCTCTGGGTGTTTAGGGGAGGGAAAATTTGATCCTGAAATCTTTTCTGAGGTACTAGCAAATCAAGCTGCAGATTAGGTGACAAAAAAAAAATTGTTGTAGATTTTGCAGCATGAGAATCCATCCAGTATAAGTGACTCCTAAACACATCATCATCACATCAATTCTTTAGCACAGCAGAATCTTCCACAGATTAAGATTATATTCCTCCAGAGATTATACTCCTCTGCTCCCACACCTATTTTAAGACTACCCTTGCATGAACAGGAAATTTTCGCAAAAAGAAGAGACTGCAAACACCATCCTTCATCTGTGTGTGCTATGTAATGGATATAGGAGGCAACTGAGTATTTAATTTCACCACTTTATAGTTTGCTCTTAATAATTTTCTTATTTTAGAAAAGCTTGAGTCAGACTTCACTTTTTTTAGGCAAGACACACACACAGATTTAAATTTAAACAATTTAAATTTGTACTGTCCATATTATGTAAATATGTAGACTACAAATAATTCTTCATGGAATTATACTATTACCATTTATATGTACACACTTTAATGTTAGGGATATCAGCTAAATGGGAAATTCAAAACCTACTGCCCTCTTGACTCGTTTGTTCTTCTGCACAAAATTTAAACCTGTCATTTTTTGCAGTGCTCTATTTTTTCTAGTATTTCACAGTTATTAGCTGAAAACTCATATAGACTTCTAAAGTGTTAATTTTACTGTTTCAAGACTGTAGAGACAGAAATTGGGATAAAGGTAATCCCAATTCATGTCTAGCATGTTCAAGTTTTGCTGTAGATTACACTGTATTGAAACAGTATATGGACATATAATCTATATATGAATATATAGATTTATGCTATCTGTGGATCTGCTAATTAATTCTTCCATTTACAAACCAAAACAAATTTGTTATTACTAAATACACTGCATCTGTATTAAGAGGGTACTTCAAATTACACACTTTTAAAACTAGTAATGGGGCCTTCTCCACTTGAGAATATTTCAATTTAATTTAAATAATTTTAAACATCTCTTAGTTTATCTTTACTGCATAATATATTCCAGTTCGAACTGTCCTCTCTAGGGCCAGAAACAGAAAAACACTCTGGCAACTTTCCTAATAGTCTGTAGTTTATCACCTTAGGCAAGTTTCTGCACAAAAAAAAATTGTTATTTCTAGACTAAAATATACTGTTGAAAACTTCTGCTCTATCCTATGTGAATGTATTGCTTAAACTAGGTCTAGAGTAGGGTTATCTGCTCTTTACTGGTTGCCACGTCATACATCATTTAGTGATATTTACAAAACTGTGTGGAAGGTAAGATTTAAAGGAATTTTTATCCATATGGGTCAGGATTATTTTATAATAAACAAAATAGCAATTTTAAAACTCACATTAAGGATACTTCCAAGATGCCTCAGCCACTTGAAATGAGCTGGCTTAAATTTACATTTTGAGACTTCAAGTTATATAAACAAAACTCAGGTTTGAAGCAGATTTTATAATTAAAACTCCTAGTTTTTATGAGTAAATTTACATATTAAAAACATGCATAATTTAATGTATGCAAATATAAAAATCAATCTTACAGATATCAAACTTAAATCTAAAGGATTTTGACACCCATAGTAGTTTTCTGTCATTCTACCAATCTATACTTTTATTCTACTATATTTTCTAGTTTCCATTTTATTCTAATCTTGTATTCCATACAAACATCCTTGCCACGTTACACATTTTTTCTGCCATTTTACACAGGGACTAGATAGATAAGTCAGATTCTTTGGGAGCAATGAAAATGAAAGAGTAATTTTTTTTTTTTTTCTGATAAAAAAATAGGGATATTTGTATGTGTAGTGAGAGGTAGAAGTGGGGATATTGGAGTAAGAACTTGAACCATACAAGGGATGCCAAATCTTCTTCTGAAAGAGATAAGCTTCCTGCCAACTCTGTAAAATTGTGTTCAATATAAGCCTCTGAATTATGTGGTATGATGTTATGGGCAGGATATCACACATTTGCTGAAAAGTTCTCAAGATCTCAAAAGGTGGCAACTGCACAGAGTATGCTCTGTCCCTTTGCAGCTCCCATCTGCAATTTTGCAGTGTGGGGAGCATCCCCACTGAATAAAATGACTGTTCTTTCTCCAGCAGAGCATGATAACTTTGGAATTTCAGGTATAATTTACCTGGGAAGGCTATTCTTTAAACCCAGGCCCATAAACAAAAACTTAGATAGGTGGCTTAAATGAGATAAATGAGATCGAGACTGATAAAGAGAAACATGAGGGGGGAAAAAAAAAGAAAAAAAAAAAGCTTGGAAATTCCTTTATGTGAGGAAGTAGTTGGGGGAAAATGAACATTGGGTAGACAAGAAGGCAAAGGTTAATGGGAAGGTTTGTCCACAACAGAGTTGTGGACAAATCAAGAGATTGAGTCTAGAAACTTGCCTCTTGAAGCGTTTAGCATACTTATGCAGTCATTAAAAATCTGCAAAATCTATTGGAGAAATAAGTTATAACATTGTATGTGAACCTGGTCAGACATTAATCTCTGACCTGCTACAGTGGATGACAAAATAATTTGGTCCAGAATTACAGATTTTATATTTTAGTTGCAGAAAATAACCTTTAAAATCCATCCACTAAACAAAATAATTGCAAATATTGCCAGCACAAACAACAGACCCTTTCGTCTGATTTTTGCCTACTGGATTTAAAGTTTTCCAGATGATGGGGGTTTTGGTACTTAAGAGGTCCTTCAATAACTTTTGAAATGACTGGTAAGTGCTACCATGAATGAGAGTTAGATCCTCTCCAGAGGTAAACTTGGAAGGGTGAAATGAGAAGCAGAAAAATCAGAGATAATTCTCAACAGCAACCAGTAATATTCCAGAATGAAAGTACTTAAAATAAATTGTCAATCCTAGCTGACACTTGGATGGTGTAAGAGCCATCAACTGAGCATCAGATTACCATCAGTTAAAATGATTACAATTCAGGGACAGCAAGATTAAAAAATCATCATCAGGACAAACAAGGCTTAGTCCTGGATCAAATGCAAATTGAGGTCAGTCTTAAAACTTACGTCGTAACCAAAAAATTGCATACATGTTTACATAAGTATATCTATCTGTTTATTTATATATGTCCCTATTCTACCTCGAGCCCATCAGTGGGATTACAAAATCCTTGGTTTCTTCATTAGGATACAAGATTAACAGAAATTTTTGTAACAGCTGTAGAGGTTCTAAACTAATGGATAAATTATAGATAGTGTTATAGACATTTTTTGTCCTTGAAAAACATATACCTAAATAGGTGGATAAATGCTAAAAGCCATATTCATAAAGTTTATCCAGGAAAGAGTTTTATACTGTTTATACATGTTGTACAACAACCTGTATTTGAATCATCACGTAATAACTTTTGCCACAGGCAGATTTCCTTGGTACTTTGAGTTTCCAACACAGACATTTAAATATTTTCCCTTTAACACACTTTTCTGTGGGTGGTACTACCATACACATGGAAGCTTTAAAGAGTCCTGAAAAATACTTCTCAATAGAAAAAAGGTCTTTATTTCTTTTCCTATTTACAGAAGGCAAAAAATAAATTTTGATGAAATACCTATTCAGAATGAATGTTAATAAGGCATACAGCTGGTATTCCCTTGCACTTTCTTTATACATTCAAAAAGGTGAAATTTCCAGTCCATTTGAGTTCAATACTCAAAGACACAGCTTGTTAAATATTGTTTCGCATGCCAGTGGCATTTTTGAGGACTTTGAAGCTGCTTTTTGAAAGACACTCCTTTCCAATTAAACAGAAGATAAAGGACAAAAAAGGATAGGTGTAGATCATTGTATTAGAAAATGAAATGTAAATCTGCTTCTAATATTGACTATAAAGTGAGAGGAAACTCTGGCAGCAGGTGAAGCTCTTCATAAACACTGTTGTTATCTTTAAATTTGCGAAGAAAAATCATGAAATGCTACAGTGACGCAGTACGTCACACACACACAAACACACACTCACACTTTGATCAGAAGGCATGAACTAAAACTCTACTTTATTTGTAAGCCTGACTTCAATATATAGTATCTCTAAAAAGGCCAGGGATTGGGGGAGAAGGTTGACACCTCTCCCCATCCCATTGGTCAGGACAGCTGTCCATCAGCTGTCCATATCTCTAAGAACAGGAATTACCTTGAAGTTATGATAAACGTTTGCCAGTGTTTACAGACCAGAGCGTGAGAAAGAATCCAAAACATGAAATTGTGAAACAGAAGAGAAGGCTCAAAAAATCAGGGCAACACTACAGCTGAAGCCGATCATTCTAAAATTTTGAAAATGGACTGTAGTTTGAATTAAACTATTGGGGTGGAATGCTCTTATTAAAAATCCCTGAGTAATACCATGTAAGTAAGTATGTACAAAAAGTAAAATAAAGCAGCAAAGTAAAAAATATTAGAGAGTACTCAGAAAATTTTTCATCCCTCACATGCTCTTGTCCTTTTTTAACTGCAAAATCTCTTTTCTGCTCAGTTCTCTTTTTAGTGCACACAGTTTTATTCTGCACTTGTGTATCCTTGAAATTACTGCTTATAGTTAGAAAAACATAAGTAATTCATCCTTCCTTTTATTGTAGAAACACAGAAGAAACTGAGGTCTGGAAGAAAGATTTTTCATTTTACCTTCCCATTGAACATGCAATACCTACTTCTAGCTCCTACTTGTACAGCCATCTTTTCCAAATATTTTCTTCATTTTCTGTGATGTTTTTCCATCAAGGAGAGAATAACTTTACAAATAAAACCTCGAAAACCCTCACATCACCAAAATCAACCCACAGAATTCATGATTAAAGAGCAAGTTTGATGTCTTCTCTTGTAACATCTTTGCATGTTACTTAGGCCTTTATAGCTTGTGACACTTTGGCAAAATTTTATATTAAACTGACATAGACCATGGGGGATAATGGATTGCTTGACATCTGCAATTAAAGGTATATGAGGACGAAGGAAATCAGATCTGCAGCTTCAATTATTTTTTGTTTGCTATTCAACTAAAGGAAAAACTGCTTTCATCATTACTGGCTCCCCAAAGTAAAAATTAAGCTGTGTATGACTTGAAAGAGAGCAGAAGCTCCCCTGTCTTTCTTATGTGGCCTACAAAGTGAATGACATCACCAGTCTTAATCAATGCCTAGAAACTCATTATCTTAAAACTGCCTGTAGTTTTTGTAAGTATGACTAATGATTTTTAATTTGCTAGTGGTGGTATGGCTCTTCAAAATTTGTAGAGATAAGGCTCCCTAGAAGCATCTTAAAGTTCTCTGAAATTTGTCATCATTTGCAGATATTGTAATCTGGAGTTTTATAAAAATATACTTCCATGGGCAACAATATTGTAATAGGTTTGCATGGTTCTAGGATTTTGAAACACGAGAAATACATATTCTAATAGATTAATAATTTTATTTTAAATTGCTGATTTTATTTTTAATTACATTAAAAAATAAAAAAGTGTTCTGAGGAATAATGGATTGGGATGTTATGTTGTGTGCTTTGAAAAAGAAACCAAGTCAAATGCACACACGTTCTTTGGCACAGAACGCTTTCTTTTGCATGAAAAACATGCTGCAAAAACAGCTACCTCCCCTAGCCGCTGGATTTGTTACATAGACAAGAATTTGGAAATTATGTGGCAGGACTGTGACTGTTTTCTGAACTCCTGCTTAGATTTGGCAAGCTTGCAGCTTGTGCCAAGGGCTGAGGCAAGTTGGGAGCAATACTACTATGTCAAAGTGGGAGCAAGGTACTCAGGACCATGGCCAGCAAGGGAGAAAGGTCATTATGCAGCCACTATCCCCTGTACTTGCTGTCGCCAGCACCTATAATCCTGCATATTGGTTTTCTGACAATTTCTCCAGAATCTGATAACTAAAGGAAAATGTATTTCCAAGCTGAAAAGTATATCAGCTTACCCAAAAGAGTTTTGAAGCAGATCCAGCAGCAGCCTGAACGCTGAAGGCTTTGTGCTTCCCAGTATGTTAGAGGGAACACCCACACCATGATGGGGGAGATGGGAGGAGCACCCTTATCATCAGCTTGGTAGCTATTTTGTTCAGAGGGACACAAGCTGCCGGTTAGAGAATATCTGTCTTAGAAACATCATTAATTAAGTGATGAATCGGTGAATTTAGATATTCGACAACTTTGTACAAAGGGAATGGAGCCCTTAGATGTATTTGTTTTCTTTGCTAGCTAGCTCAAGAAATAAAGTTTAATTCACAGAGTACAATTTCCTCGGAAGCTGAGAGACCCAAATGGACCATGACACTATTGCCCATTACTTAAATTCAGCTGCAACATGACTGAGGTTAATTATCTCAAAAAAAAACAAAAACAAAAACAAAAAAAAAACCAAACAAACAAACAAACCCCAAAAAACCCACAAAACAACAACAACCAAAACCCAAAAACAACAGCAACAAAAAAACCTAAAAACAAAAACAAAAACACACAATAAAAGCCCCCAAAACAAACAAACAAACAAAAATCACCAAGAAGCAATTCAGCTGAAAATGTAAAGTGATAAACTTTGCTTGCAACACATTTTCGAGGGTGTTGCAGTTTGATTTGAAGCCATCTTCCTCTGGTATAAAATTTCTAGGCATTAAACAAACATTTATGGTCAGATGGAAGATATTTACACCCAACAGATGAACACAGCCAATATAAAAAGAAAGAGAAAATTTCAATTGAAATACAGCCTGTGAATCTGTTATTAAACAATGTGACATGCAATTCAGGAATAAGAAGTGACATGATAGGGAATAAGCCATACAGGATAGGTTCAACACTGAAAGAATTTAGCATGCAAATAAAACATCCTAAGTGTTTTAATTATGCATGCCTTGTAGAATTTGGTTATTGAGGATAAAAATTGAGGTATTCTGAAATAAAACATAATTGTTTTTAATAATGTATTGATGCAGTTGTTCAGTTGATTAATCCCTTAACAGGAACATTTCTTCTTATTAAAATATCTCAAAAAATGAATTTTTCACATATAAATCTAAGAATATATGCATTCCCTATATTGTATAATTACATTAATATGCTGCATAATTTGTTTTCCTTGTTGATTATTAAAGAACGATGACTCACAGGAAGCAATGGATTATACAAAAGTATAGAATTCCAATGCAGTTTGAGACCTATTTCTTAATCCTTATTTTAAATGTATTAGATTCCTGTCCCTTTTTGTAATGAGACAAAAAAATGCAACTAAACTGTGTAAATTTGGTGAATTTTGTCATTCTGAGTTTTCAGTATTGGTTTACTTAAGAAATAGTAATTTATATTGCCTTAGACTCTTACTGACTTCTTATAAAAAACTTCCACATTAATTTTAGCATTTGGGTTTATAGGACAGAAATTACCAGGTGTGCACTTTTCCCTTCGGCATAATAATGACCTAATATTGAATGTTAATGAAGTGTTCTATGAAACAAAAGTGAAATAAAATGAAATAAAATAAAATAGAATGGCACAGTATTTATCTTTCTACATGGTCTATTTGACCAAGAGGGATTTTTATTTTTTCTGTTATTGCTTTCCAGTAGACTTGGCTGCCCCTGCATCAACCCACCTTAACAGAATATGAGCTCTTTAACCTCTACCTGCCCGCCCTACCCAGTGCCACTGACAACTTCCCAGGTGACAATGTTTCCACATGCCTGGCACATGCAAGCCCTGTGGTTGTCACGCACCTCACTGTCCTGGCAGAAGGCTCCTCCAGCCTCTGTATTCTGGCTCTTCCCCTCACCGCTGCGCATTGGAGTTACACTGATAGGACTCTCTCTTAGAGATCTCCTTTCCAGCTGTCTCAGCTGAGTGTCTGACAATAAAACAACAAGGATAGGGTGGTAAACTGAGCACAAAGAACAAGTGGACTAGGGCAGACGGTGGAGCAATTAGAGATTAGAAGAATAAGGGTAAGAAGCAAGGAAATCCAGAGAGAATAAGAGAAACAAAGACATAAATGCATTTCAATATGGATGGAAGGAAGTAACTTTTCTCTAGGAAATTCCTTTTCTATGCCCACTCAGAAGCATATGCAATGCATCCCCTTTCTACCCTGGGTTTTTGGGCTTCTGCATAGATTTTCTTAATTGTGACTTTTGGATTCAAAATAGCTTCCTACACCTATAAAATAAAATTAGTCTAGAAGAGACCTTGAAAGATGACTAGAAAACTATTTGACTCTCTTCAAAAAGCTCACTACATTAATTGTAGAAAGTGTTGGTTAAAAGATACTACCTTTTATTCCAGTGCTATAGAATAGCAGTGTGTGGTTGGAATGAGAAACTTTTTAATGAAGGATGGATGCTGTGGTAAGCAATTGCCTCAGGTAATTATGAATCAACATAGAAACCAGATACATTTTTAAAGATGTTTTACATTTCCAGATCTATTTCTTAAGCTGACTGTGGAAGCTGTTAATCCTCCAAGAACAATGCAAAAAACAGAATGAGAGCTGATTCTCAAACTGGCTTAGTCTTCTCAAACCAGCTGTTTTCTTGTAGTTGCACATATAAAGAGTCTTTTAGCCTGTTTTGAAGGAGTTGTTTCCCACAAGGCAATATGACTGTTTTTATTACTAAGATTGATAGCAGGTTGGCCTCCTAGCATGGTATTGGAATTAAAGCTCCATCCTGCACACAGACATACATTTTGCTTTGCCTGAAAACTTGAAAAGAAGACAGAGCTGATTTCTGATTTCTATGTTTTGAGCTAAACAAGAGATATCATACACCATTTATTTTATAGATTTAATAATTTGATCTTTAAGCCAATATAGTGTCTCTAGCATGCAGAGGGCCTTTGCCCAACACATATTCAACGAGATTTGTGTAATTTGCAGCAATTTAAAAAGAATATGTGTGGAAGTCAGAAACAGGTATGACTACATTAACTTTGACCACAGAATCTTTTAGCCAGAAGTAGTTAAGCACTGCAAGTACACTAATAAATCTTGAAAATTCATCTCTTGATAGCCTCTGAGTTCCTTATTTTTTCAGAGTCCAGAAAAAATCCCATCTAAACAAATGCGTAAACTTCATTATGAAGACAAGAGCAACTTGGCAGAATTTAGGGGCAAACCATTTCTTTCCTTCAGCCATTGAATGCCAGCAGAGGTCACTGAATACAAGAAGTCCTGCTGCTGGTCAGGATACTTAATTTTTATGTAATGTTTCAATTCCCAGATTTATTTTTTAGTTCATACATGTGGAAGGAGTACTAGTGTTATTGGAGTGTTAACCATGTAGATTGAACAAAGGATGAAAAGAGATGCTGCACTGGGATATGTCATTTGTAGACAGTTGGGACTGTTCAGTGATAATGATGCTCTAATGAATTAATTATATCTGCAGTATGGTAATACATGAGTACTTTCCTTTTGCTTTTCCTCCCAACACCTATTATAAAGCATAACCAATGAGTATATGTCTGTCTGAAAGGAATAAACTTTGGCAATTGTGCATTTATCCAACACTAAAATTTAGAAAGTTCAGTTTTTCTCCCCATTGCCACTAATCTTGTCAAACATAACATTGGCCAATTTTTAGAGTTTGAAAGTACCTCTTCGATACTGTATCATTACAAATTAAATCAACTATAAAAAGAATAATTATTAGCTGAAAGAGCAAGAATTGAAGGAAGGCAACAGATAAATATTTAGATTAAATTCAAGCAATGATATGAAATCCCTGAGGCTGTTGCATAAAGGAAGTTTCATGGTGATCTCAAAAATACTTAATAGTCTTTGTAATGAGTAATAATACCATTTCAAAATTCCATGAGATCTGCATCTTTGTTGCTTTTCCAACAGTTGAAATAACTGACTTATCTGAAGGATAGCTCTTGAAACATAGAAGGTACACACTTCAACTCAGTTCAAAAAAACAAATAAAGATGGGAATAAATAGCCGCTTCTTTCTTATTTATTACTACTGAACTCTCTCTAGGGCTGTGAGTAGACATATTAGCAGTTAATCACCTGTTAGGCACATTATAAACATTAAACATTTTTCTGCGTAACACCCAAGGGTTTCAGCTATCTTATTTTATTTCAGGAGTCATATTCTGAGAACTTCCTAGAGGATTATATTATTCAAACCCCCATGTTTACACTATGAGTGAAACTGAATTTGCAGGAAAATCAACAATAATATTCTGGGCACACAGAAATCTAGAAATTATTAGATGTTGAATGGGTAACAGAAAAATGGATGCAGACATAACACAAGGGTTTGGTGAAGACTACCGCAGGGATAGAGAAGAGATGGAAATGTACATGTTTGACTGAAGGTTGGTGCAACTTCTACTTTCTGGTTTTACTCTAGATATTCAGAGTCTGGTATAAGCTCTTTCCTATGGGTTTCCTACATGACACAAATGATTACATACATGTTACCAGCTACGTTGGCACTGCACAAAGTATAAAAGAGTTAACTGTGCTTCACCTTCTGAAGAGTCCACCTTTGTAGGGAAAAATAAAAAAGGGAAGGAAGTAAAGGGAGTTTATATTTTTTGGAATGCCTTTGTTACCAAAAAAGTGGGATTAAAAACCAAAAAAATCTCAACAAACAGTAAAATTTTGAAGGGGCGCTCAACACCTTCTTGGTTCCCTTCACACCCTCTCCAAAAAAAGAAATTGCACAATTTTTCTAATAGTTAATGTATCACTTTTCCCCAAAAATTGGTTACGTTAGTTAAGATAAAGAAAGAATCTTCAACTAATACATAAACAACCAAGCTTTTTCCATCACTTTAAGTTTAATTTCATTAAATGGTCATTACAGTGTGCCAAATGTAGTTTTGATGATTGAACTATTTTACTGTGGAATAGCTGTAGGCATCAAAGATTTTCTAAGCTATTTCCTACTGTACCACAACCCTCCAATAACCTAATTATGTCCAAGAGAGAGAGGAAACTGAGCAAGAAGCCTGCTTATTACCCAGGTTTTTTTAGTTGAGCCACAGACTGCAGTGCCACAGTCCATCCTGACATCTTTGTGTAATTTGTCTTACTCTACTCTGCAGAACTCAAAATTCTGCAGAAAGGAGAAATAGAAGAGTGACATTTCTAAACCATTCTGGGGGGTAAGCAGTACAAGAAAGAAGGTAAGTATTTGTCTGCTTGGCTACAGACATAATATAAAGCAAATAACTGCCTTTTGTAATTCAATTCAAATATAAAGACATACAATTTTTATAGACACCAAACTTCTTAGATTTCAATGAGCATCTGATCAATGTCCTTGGCCATATTATATAGTTTTATATAGTCCTGAGAGCAGTAGAAATCTATGATATTATGATTAGCCAATGAAAAATAGGAAATTCCCTCAGCCACTGCCAGACCAAAAAAAACCCAACCAACCAACCAAAAACAACAACAACAACAATAACAACAACAAAACCCACCCAAAAAACCCGCAAAAACCAAAACACCAGAACAACATTTTATCTGAAACCACAAAAAATAGCAGGGACACAAAGTCTGCACAAAGTCTGAAGTTTTGAAGTTGAGGAAAAAAAGTAGTTGATACTTTTTTTTTTTTTTGTAATTTCCAGAGATCAGCTCATTAATCTTATAGCAGAAAGCATATTCATATTATTTCATAATATGAAAACATTTCAGAATTATCAGATATAAAAGAGTAATGTGAAATTGAATCAGATAGGTGCACAGCTAGAATGTTATTCTTTAAAGAGTATGATTTTTTTTTTTGCTTCATTGCTTGTATTCCTATATAGTTGAGGACTTTCCCTACCACTCAATCACATGTTAAGCACATGGAAATAAGAATTTTATCTCAACTTTTAAGATGATAAAATACAAATATGCATCTGATCTCTGCCACAAGAGAGTCCCACAGTCAAACATCCCTTTACCATAAAGGCCCTATCTCTGTGGTCATTTTGCCTCCTTGAACAAAAAAATTGTGCTGGAAGTCTCTTGTCTAAACATTGAATACCTCTAGAAAGTAAATGGTGGATTCGTGAAAAAAACCTTCTGGGAATTAAAAATTCATCTCTCACTTCTGAAACAGGTTTTAGTAAAGCTCAGGAAAAAAGTGTTAGTTGATCACTTGCAAACTTTTTCATAGAATTTGCAAATGTTCCAGAAGGATTCTTGAAAAATGTCCAAACATTTTAAAAATATTTCAAAAACAAAGAAAGAAAAAATCAGATTAACAGAAAACTTTTGTATCTTCCATCAGAAACAAATGAAACAATCACAATATTAAGAAATACTAGAGATACCCCTTTGCTCTCCACCAGGGACAGTAGTCTGTAATCAACAGCTAATTTTTCTTTCCTGTATCTTGCCAATTCTGCAACTTTCTGTACTTCCTGATAACCTTTACTCTCTATGCTATCATTTTTCTTTCTGGACTGAACAGAGTAAGTGTTCCTGGTTTTATCTTATAAAAGAAACACTATCTTTCTCTGCTCACCCTAACAAGCACTCTTTTTACTCATTTATATATTGATTTCTTTTTTTCTTAACTATGACTAAACAGAGTTACAGAGAACATTTCACTGTTTTGTTTTTGGTGTTTTTTTTTTTTCCAAAGGAAGAGCTGTGATAATCTTTATTAGAACGAATGCATAATCATAGGTGTTACATACTGCCTTCTATGTTCTACACTCTAAACACACATAATCAATTTATTCATTTTTGCGGCTTTAATAAAAAGTTGTCAGTTTATTTGCAACCTGTCATTCAGGTGGGTGCAACAGGGTAAGTGAGCTGTGATGAAATACTTAATGCTAAGGTTTTCAAGTATTATTATTGGTCTTCAAATTCTCTGGCTAAATTCATAGAGAAGGAGAAGGAAGACATCTCTGAACAACTTGATGCATCTCTTCAAAAACTCCAGAACTTATTACCTTTGTGTGTTCCCCTAAATTCTAAAGCAGAGTAACACAAGTCAACTTTGTTGTTTAAAGGAGGATTCAGGACATAAACACTCAGGTTTCAAATGTTCCTTTCAAAAGAAAGGCAGCTTCTAACCATTTTCTGATGGTAATATCCAAGATAATGAGTGCACAAAAGACTTTTTCAGAGGCAATGTTACAGGTCTTGAGTGTTGTCGCTGCAGACATCCTCCTGAAGTGTACAAGGGAAGATCCTCATATTAATAAAGCTGATGGTAACTCCAGGAATTACAGGGGGAAAGCATAGGTTACTATGAATTCCTGCTAAGGATTTCAGCCCTTGATTAGGACCAATAGATGACAACAGTGGAATAGTTATTATACTTAATGAAACTATTAAGCCTCTTAATGGAAATTCTACAATTTATACACTTCAGTCTGCACTGTGAGGCCTTGACCCAAAGATTCAAAATCTGGTATGGCCTTTACATTATAAGCACTCTTAGAAATTACATACATTCCTAATATTGCGCTGTTTGTGTGGTGGCTGAAGTGGCAACATAAAAAGCAATTTCCTGCTTACAGCACCAAAACAGTCATTAAAATCCCCCACAATTCTCAAAGAAATCCTATCTGTTTTGACTTGTTATGTCCTGGAAAGATAGAAAATAATAGGCAGAAGTGAGAACAAAAACTGGACTTGTACAGGGGCAACAAAACCATTTTTTCCAGCCATCCATTTTAATAAAGACATTGGAACATGTTTGATTTTAGTCCCATTATGGAATATATACACAATTTTGGAACCTCAAAGTTCCATGAAATGAATCTGTCACATTCTCAAGGTCTCTGTAGTATATGGTGCTTTTGGAAATTTGGTCCTTTTTTTTTGTCTTAAAGAGACAGCTTGTTAAAACTGGAAACTGTGACACATGATAACCAATAACACCCTAGACAGATTTTTGCACGTATTTGCATAATTTTGCTCCCTTTAAAAGCAATAATGCAAATATAAAGCAGACCTCTTATTATTTACACATTTTCAAACCACCAATATACATTTGTTTTTGACTTTTGTTCAATTAGCCTAATCTCCTACAAACCCATTTGTAATAATCAGTATTTACTGCCATGACACATATGGGCATGAGTGGAACTAATCATCTACAGGCTGTCCCTGCTGCTGAGCTGAACAAACAAGCTGTTCAAGACTTCTTCCTGCAAACATTTCTGCTTCATAAATCAATGGGAACCTAATGTAACATTTTCCTTTTTTTTTTTTTTACAGGGACTTAACTGAGATCCAGACGCTCATTTCTAAATGTC
>WBMY01008619.1:552869-565153 GCA_013397315.1 Donacobius atricapilla
AGAAAAGAAAAAAAAAAAGAAAGAAAAAAAGAGAGACATGGACCCAAACCAGACAATAATAAACAAGCATGCCAGTCCAACTCAGTTTTAATCTATAAAATGAATATTATATGTTCTGGTGCCTACACCTGTGACAGATGGTCAACAGAGAAGAAAGCTATTCCTATCAGAACTGCTGAGTCCTGAAATCCCAATGCACAAACCACAGATGGCACTGGCAGAACAGTTCAAAGAATTAGAGATCCAGAAATAGATTTTTCCTTTTCTGTGTTGTACTCCTAAAATGTGTGGGCACTATTTGTAAATTACCTAAAAGCAAACACATCTTTGGGTTAAAGCAACTTGTCAGCTCTCATTACTATAAATGTTGGATAGTAGGTCAGGGGCATGCTAATCCAATAGATTGATCAATTCTTTTTACATTTCAGAGCTCAGAATTTCCATTGATTCTGGGGAAGGATTGCATCTCATAGACCCTGAATATTTTTGTGCAACTCAAAAGTTACTAAGGCACTTGCATTGCTCTCTAGGTAAATGATCAGTCTTGGAAATCTACTTATTGTTCGAAAATGTCATTATATATGAGTGGATACAGGTTCCCTGATCAAATTTCGAAGCTATGAATGCTACAAAAATGTTTGGAGGTCATCAACTGATTTTCATATTTCACCTTTTGTATGTGAGTCTGAGTCTCTAGATCCCTACACAGACCTATCAAATCAAGCCCAGGACCTACATCTGTAAAGGTAACTAAAAACTCACTTGTTACCGGGGAGAAACGACATCATAGTGACAGGATTGAAATACAATGAATTTTTAGTATCGAATTAGAAAATTACTACTTTAAAGCAACCAACACAGTCGTAACTCCATATATGCAATGTCTTCCCTTTGACCCACCATAAGAGTTTGAGTGTAAAAGGATAAACTATTGCAAACAGAAATCTAAATAAAAAGTGTTGTTGGCAGGGCTACCTCATCCAAAGTGCTGAGGTTAGAAAACCAAAAACAGCCGAGTTCCTAATAAATCAGGAGAGCAGCCAGAGATTTAAGCTTGTGTCAGTATGGAGATGGGTATTTAATTGTGTCTTGAAAGCAGAAACAATGTTTCTCCCAAGTGATTAAAACAGATTTAACAAGTGGGCTTTTTTTTGCTTCCATCAGACATGAAAGAAAGAGGACAGGAAGAAACAGCACGAAAGGGTAGAAAACACCAATTTAAAAAAAAGTAACAAAAAATAGTTTATCTTTTAGGCCTGTCTTGGTTAGAAAAGANTTGCTGAGAGCAAGAACGAAGCTGTCCCCACGCCAGCCCTTTACCTCCGAAAACCTCTCAGTATCTTTTTTTTCCCTTGGGGAGAAAAACCCTCAGAGACCAAAAAAGGGTGTGGCCCCGTCCTGCTTCTTTGGCCATTTCTTTTGTTCTGGTCAAGCACCTATAAGCACCCAGTAATTAGTCTCCTAGCGACCTTACGGCGAAAAATTCCATAAAGAAAAAAAAAAACAACCAAAACAAAACCCAAAACCCCCAAATCTAACCCCCAACAAGGCCCTAAGTGGAGCAATCTAGGGCTATTGCTTCCAAGGGATTGCTGATCTATGGAGGAACGTTGGGAGGGAGGAAAGGACAGAGGGAAGGAAAAGTTCTCCTTCAGATCAAGGAGGATCTCTAGTCCTTTGAACAGTGTGTGAGGTGGTTGTAAATGCAGCTCAGAGCAGGAAACTAATTTGTGTGCTCTCCTGGAAGAGAGTGAAGGAATGAAGACAAAGAGAGGGAGCCCATGGCTTTGAAATTGCTGCAGGATGTGTGTCTGTTCTCTTTCCTTCATCAGATGCAAAGAAAGACTCCAGAGACTAAGACAAGGTCAGTTGCTGCTGATTCTGTTTCCTAATCTCAAAAAAACAGTCCAAGCCTACCTCAAATGAATTAATTTGTCTCTACATCCAAATCTTCCACTATAGACAGCAGTTTACTGTGCCAGTGGCACATAATCAATATAGAAAGGCAAGGTTGCAGAGAGAAATAAGTTATTGGGAAAAGCAAGAACCATAGGCCTGTGTTTTTTGGACAATAGGAAAAATTGGAAAAAAAATAGAAATACACAAGTAAAAGAATAAATTGTCAGCTAATACATAATATTTTCTTTAAGACAAGAACAAAGCTACAAAATGCTAATGCCTATCAGAGTGGTCTCCATCGCATACAAATATGAAGATTAAATGCACTCTATTACATGGCAGTCTGTGACAGTAACCAGCAAACACTTGATAATTAAAACATTAAAAAGCCATCAGCTACTAGGACAATCTCAGCTGTAATGAACACCACTAAAATGACAACACTGTTCACAAAACAAATCAATGCACTTGGAGCTTTGCAGCTGGGTTAATGCAAGTAGAAAGAAGGATGGATTTTTAAAAAAAGTCATTAACTGCTGCCTTAATTTCACAAATCCTAGATACACACTCTTCCACACTAAAAAATATTCACAGCATCATCTTGACAGACAATCCCCTATTAGGTGGCAGCCTTACTTTAGACAATAGGAAATCATTTTTGTATTCTGAGGATCTAATAAAAGAGAGGAGAGGGAAAAAAGAAAGCAAAATTTTAAGAGAGTTAGCAAGTACATCGTAAACAAAAAATTAGAGAACAGAAATAATAGCAGACAGCTGAGTGTCCACTTTCCTAAGAAATCCAGATTAACCCCAGCAAGAAACAGCCAATTAAGAGACCGTGGGTTTGTTTTCTAGATGACAATTAATCTAGAGTGCTTCTTTCTGTCTAACAGTTGGATTTCTATTCAGAAACTCCCCCCAGACCCTTTACTATATCTGACCGATAGAGAATCATGATTTAAAAATAAATGTCTCTTAAATTTTATCTCCACCCTTAGTTCTTGTTGTTTAGTTATGGTTGTAAATTTACCTGTGTTGATTGCAAATGTAATCCCTTAACAGAGAGAGGAAGTGGACTTGGGAAAGTCTGTGTTAGTAAAAAAAAAAGTATTTTATGGAAGAATTTAATGAAAAATCCTTCTTTTGAAAAAGCTTTTTAAAAGCAGTAATTCCTGAATGTTTCTGTAAAGGCTTTCTCTGCCAAGTAGTAGCCAAGTAGTTTACTTTGGTTCTGGTTTTTGTTCAAAACTTGTCTGGAATCTGGAAATTGCAAGACTTTGACAGTGAAATTTAATTTTAATCTTCTCATTGATTCAAAACACATCAACCATCAGAAAATGAGGAGGTTGTTCCAATAAACAATCAAAAATGAAATAGTGAAATATATACACGTCTCCACATGAAACTATCTAATAAAATACAACCAAGAGGCAAAAATCCCCAGGTTACAAAGTAAGTTTCAGACAGACTTCCTCTTAAAAAAGACCTAGGCATTTGTACATAAATTTCTATTTACATGTGAGGAGAAATTTGAAGTGTGTTTTTGAAAATATTTCAAAAATGTACTTTCTTTACCTTAAATATTCCATGTTGGGGGTTAGATTTGGGGTTTTTTTCCTTACAGAATTTTTTTTCCCACAAAGTTGCTAGGAGACTAATTACTGGGTGCTTTTGGGTGTTTGACCAAAACAATACAAGTGGCTAGAATAAAAGTGTAGCACCAGGGCTAAATCCTTTTTTGGTCTCGGAGAGTGTCTCTCTCCTAGGGAAAAAGAGATATCGCAAGGTTTTGGGCAGGTAAAGGACAGGGGTGGGGGAAGCTTCGCTCTCTTGCTCTCAGCATTGGAGAGAGAACGGTCAGGCCACTCTTGCTGTGGGAAGAGTTTTTTTCATTGCCATCACAAGGTCCTCCCGAGGAAATCTACCATCATCTCCTTGTGTACCCAGGAACTCTGAGCTCTCCTTCTCCTGCCCTGCTGGAGCTGGGCCGGCCCTGTCCCACCCCTGCTGCTTTTCTTCAGCACCGCTTTGGATACGCTGTATCCCTGCACTGCCCGGCCCTGCCAGGACATCCCTGCCCTTCCAGCTACCACCGTGGAGCTCCTGGTACATCCCACCCACCAGCCCGGGATTCTCCACCATTCCAGCTTGGTGCTCTCGGAGCCCTGCACTGAGACCAGACTGCCCCGGGCTTTGTGAAACAAAAGCCCCTCGAGGTTCCGGGTTTTGTTTATCATTAATGCTGTAGTTGTTGTTTGTTTGCCTTGTTACACATATATTAGTAAAGAGCTATTATTCCTATCCCCATATCCTTGCCTGAGAGCTGATTTAATATCAAAGTTTTAATAATTCGGAGGGAGGGGGTTTGAATTCTCCATTCCAAAGGGAGGTCCTGCCCTCCCTAGTAGACACCTGTCTTTTCTAACCAAGACATTCCATTAAGCAGTTTGGTGTTCATACACTCATAGACTTTTTCTGTTCCTTTTAAATACTTTTACTTTTTTAGATTATATTGTCATCTTTATTAAGAAAAGCAACCCTCTTTATGGATTATAAATTGTCATCTACATATCACTTTAACATTAATCCTGTATGAATAACATTTTGCCCTGAATAACAAGTAGTAGAACAAACAAGCTAGTATGAAGGTTATGAGAAATAAATACTAATGCATTAACAACTGGCTGCATTCTTTAAAAGGCTTAGCCCAGATTCCTGAGAAATGTAAAAGGATATTACTGATATCGCCTCCAATTGTCAAACCCTTCCAACTGGTAGTACCACCCTTGAGGCAGGAGTGTCTGAACTGATTGTTAATTGGTCCCTGAACTCTCAGCTTTCAACCAAATTAACACAGCTTAATTTGAATATTAATATAAGACAAAACTGGTTTTCCATAAGAACAGGGAATAGTAATTGTAGTAGCTCAAGAGCTGATACCGAAGGCTCAACACCAGTCACCTGTTCAGAGAGCTGAGTTGTTCAAAGGGAATGATAATGCCTGATGCAGGCTCTGGGGGTATAAGGCCACTGGCCGGGCTCATGTTGTTTACTGTGACACTATTGGTATTTACAACACTGTTGCCATTTATTTCCCACTATTGGTACCACCAGCGAAGCGCCACGGTAGGCACCACTGCTCTAACTCAGATGACATTTCCAGCACTTTCATAACAACCATTTTTGCCTCTTCTGTTGCAGCCCAGTTCCCATGCCACTGTTTTCCTGTAAGGATATAAGCATTTATCTTTAATTGTTAAAGAAATTGAAGCATTTGATTCAAACTGACACCCTCTTAAAACTGAAAATTCCCCAGCATGGAATTTTGTATTTTCCAATAAATATATTAACAGAAGAGTTTTCTTTTTCCTAAAAATACAGAGGTTTAATAAGTAATATAAGTGCTATTTTAAACAACAGATCTTTATCAGTGAACAGTATATGTATTCCAAGAGAAAATCAAGATGGGAATATTTCTGTAGTTTCCTATCAATGCATTTCATATTTGGTAAAATTAATACCATTTGCTGTACAAGCTTTAAAAAATAAAATAAAAAAAAGCCTAGAAAATGTCTTCAAATAATTACTATAATCCTGTGGTTCTCAGATTATTCAGAATTCATATCTCTTTTCTCTTTCTGAGAGACCAAACTAATATGGTCAAATAGAGAGTATTATAGCTTTTTTTTTTTTTTTTTTTTTTTTTAAAATCACAAACCCTNTTTTTTAAAGATCACAACACTTTAGGTTCTTAAACTAGTCTACTGGAAAAGGAGGAGCAATGTTTTAATGATAGGGACATGGACAAAGTACAAACTTGACTTATTAAAAGGCTATAGCCTTCCAAAATGCTGTAATACACTTAATGCATATAACAGAAAAAAGCTTCAAATAACTAAAAAAACATAGATAGACCCCCTCCAGGTATTATTTAATTATGGAATTGTTTTATTTCAGTTTCAAGGTATATATATATGCCTGTTATATCTACTTCTTGTATTAGATTTTCAGAGCAGGAATAGAATATTTGCTTTGATTTGCTCAATACATAGGATTAAGAAGTCAATATGTGGCAGAATTTCTAGCTAATACTAGTTAATCTTAGCTAATTGGAATTCTAACCACTTGATGTCTGTCATCATTTATGCAAAATCCCTGGGAATATAATACCATAAATATTGCTTGCATTAGTGAAGCTGAAGTTTCTGTTTTATTTAATAAGGTAATGGAAAGTTCAGAGCTGTCCTGGTTTAGGGCAAATTTGGGAGGAAACCTTCTAATGGGGCTCCTCTGGAAAAGCAAACCCAAACGGCCCCTCCCTCACAACTGGTCCAGAACAAATCTTCTTTGGCGAAAAGTGGAAAAAGCTATTTATTTAACAAACAAAGTGCCCATGAGCACACGGAATGAATAATATGAAACAATAAAACCTTTCATTTTGAAGTGAGATGGCAAACTGAGAAAAGTCCTGGCTGCGGGTGCAGTTCGTCTCTCTCAGTCTCTTATCAATTCCTCTGGCGCTGGAGAAAAATGCCATCCTGGGCTCCAGAGGGCACAGGGGTTATCTCTCAGTTCTCCTCTGGGTTTTCAGTCTGGAGCAGGTTTAAACAGTCCCAAGAAAAAAAGGAAAAAAAACAGTCCAGGGAACTTCTCCGCCCTAGCTAGCTGAAACTAACTAAAAAAGCACAGGAGATCTCCATCCTGCAGCAGTCTGTCTGAGCCTCAGCCGAACAAACCATCCAGGAGAAGAATGCAGAGGAGTAAAATAGTTTTTCAAAACAACCTGTGCGCTTCTTCTTTCCCTGTTTTGCTCTGAGAATCAGTCTTAAAGGTACAGAACACAGTATACAGAACAGACGATTGGGGATACAAGCATCATAAAGTCACTCTAGGACAGGAGCTTAGGAAAGTGAACCTTTTCTCATCAACAATGCTGTGATGTAAGGCTAGAATAATGAACGACTTTACTCTCCAATGGTCCTTAATGCTGTACAAAAAATTGGCATGGGAAGAAAAAAAATTACTTACAGGACGCTGATATGGTCTCTATAAAGTAAAACTGTTTTATGATATTAACTCTATTATCTCAGCATCCTGCTTCCAAGGAAAGCCAACATATGCATATGAATAAACAACAATTATATGAAAAATTTCAAGAATCCTAGAACATTCTGGCATATTTTGATTTTGTAGTTCAACTGTCTATTCTATCTAACAGCATTAAATGAAGCACTAAACTTAACCCCTTTATTTCCTATACTGCTGCAGGCTGAGTTTGCCTTAGATTTCCTCATGTAGTATATCAAAGGAAGGATTTTGTCATCTGAGCCTCACAGAGATGACTTTGGTAATTTGCTCACTTTGGTCAGGCAGTCCATAATAAATTTGCACCACAATGTTGCCCTTGTTGCTTTGTTCCCTACTTCTGACCCCCAGAATGTCAATAAGTTTGTCCCTAGTCTAGAGAGCTGAAGAGCTCCATAGATCCGAGCTGCCTCTAAGTGCACTGGAAACCCCATCTCCTTTTCCCTACTCCCTGTCTTTCCTAAGGAGCCTTTATCCAGACATCAATCCACCATAGCCTTTCAGAGTCACAGACTGTCCCCATCTCAGTTGCTGCAATCACAGCTTAGTTTTTCAATCACATTCACCACATGTGGTCCTCCTGCTGGTTCACTAGTCTGTGTGCATTTCTGTGCAGGAACTTCAGAAGTGCCTTTTGACACTTGTTTCATCCTTTCCAATAGCCTTTGCACTCCCACCACAGTGTCCCATGTGCTTATTACCCCTGATTTCCACTTTTTTATTTACCTGCAAACTGTCATTGTCATTCTCAGTGTATCTGGTTTAACATTCTCTACAACAGACAAGCAAGACTACAACAAAGATTCTTTTAGGCCATTATAGTGACTCCCATCTCTTGCTAGCAGTTCTCATTCCTCAAAGAGAAACCTGTGGTTAAAAAACCAAGACATCACCCATGACACCAGGCAGTGGCTGACTCACAGTGTATATCCACTCCTTCTTGAGTCTTGTTCCTTCAGTAGCAGAGCTGACAGAAACACCACTTGGCCTACCATGTCCTTATCTTTATCTCCAGACTACTGTAGCCCCTCCTGATTTCTTCCCAGGTCTCCCTCAGAAGTGATGCGCACAGGAAAAATGAGCGGGAGCCTTAGGGTGGGGAAGCCCTTGGCAATCTCACCGGAATGCTCCTTCCTGCCCCAGTCCAGGATGCTTGCAAACAGAAAACTCAGGACAAGCAAGCGTGCCCTAAGACCTCTGGTCAGATGTGGGGGGCCCCTGCAAAAGGGAACACCCAACCATCACAACCCTGCACTTCCCCTTTTTGCCGATGCTCTGTGTGTGCCCAGTTCACTCTGAGGCTTCTCTGAATGGAACTTGTTTCCTTACACAGGATATTATTATTTTTAAACCTGTCTGTGGGTTCAGATCTGAGGGTAGATAAGGAATCATTCTTCTGCTGCCAGAGGTCACAAACTTCATGCCTCTCCCATCTTGTGAGTCTTTATCCATCACTCATTCAAGCATGGTCTGTATCTGTCTCTCCTTGCCTGCGTCACAGGGCTCAGATCGTCACAGGCTTCAACGTTCCCTCTGAAGCCCCTATCAGGATCATGTTCATTCCCCCTGATAGCACACAGTCCACTCCACTTCCCCTGCAGCTCCTGACCCTGATTCAGGGCCCTGATCAATCTCTGCTGCTGGTGCCCCTGGATGGGCCCCTGGAGGGGCATCCCATTACTCCATGCTGCCACAGACGACTGCTGCATTCCCTGCAAGAGTTCTGTCGGGACGAAGACATACCACAGGTTATCCACTTCTATTTTTTGACTGCACAAAAGCTGTAAACCTTCTCTTGGACTTCTTTTGCCAAGCTAAAATAGATGCAGTATTTCCAATTTTAAATAATAGTTTTTGGTTTTGTTTCATTTTGTTTTGTTTTTCTTATGCAAGTCACCCTATACCTTAAAAAGCTTGGTTTCTCTCATGATAAACTCCTGCCAGTGATATCCTTTTTCTCTGCAGATACACAAAGGTCTGCTCTCCCTGGCACATGAGCAATCTTATTACAGTGGAAGCTATGGAATAGTCTCGCAGAACTGATAGGTCTCAGAATGGAGTTCAGTAAGGTGTAATGTGTAGTTTACCAAAGATAGAGAAAGAAATTGACATTATTTCTCAGAATGCATATTTCAAGAAAGCAGGAAACTCCTAGTTGATGATAAGGGAAAACTAACATATGGTATTGTTAAGATATGTAACAAAGTGTCTCTCAAACTACAGATAAACTCTCCTTACCCATGTAACTCCACAAGAGCCAATGTAAAGAAGTACCAAAAAAGCTATTCACAGTTTTCTGTTATTTTTTGTTCTTTTTAGTTTTGTGGTTGTGAAACCAGTTTAAGATTCATATCTGAATTGTTTACAGAGATGATCAGTAGCAAGACATAATTTCTAAGTTTTGCTAACTTGTTTCATATTTTTTTCATGGTTTAGGAATTTTATTTATTAGTTTATAAATAAATTTTAATATATATAAAATTTATATTTATATTTATATTTTTATGTTTATGTTATATATAAAATTAATTTTTAAATAAAATTTAGGAATTTTTAAATCCCCAATTTAGTTCTCCCACCAAGACCCTCCCAGCCACATTGTCACCTGCTTGCTGCCTCTTGATATCTTCAGCCCCTCCACCCCAGCCCTAGAGTGGCCTGAGAGGTGAATTGGTTTCAAAAGAGGAAAGATCGTGGGTTGAGCTAACGAGAGAAAGTACTATTTACTGAAAAAGCAATAAGTTAGAAAAGGAACAGCAGCAACAACGATATTAAGAACAAAAGTGTATGAAAGAGAGGGTGAGTCACAAGTGAAATACTTGGGAGCCCAGCCCAACTCAAGCAAACCTTTCTCCCCAGAAGAGAGCTCCTCTGCCTCCCAAATCCCCCTTCCCTGCACCTGGCAATGACATAGAAAAACGTCCCTGTCTTAGCCACGCCCCTTCCTGACTACTGCAAAAAATGAACCCTGTAACCAGGACAATAGTAAAATGCCTAAATCCTGCTTTTAAAAACAGAATATTTTGAAAATTTTCAAAGAGGAATCAGTTTAAGGTGAAATAAATATCCTGGCCATGATACCATGAAAGGACGAAACCTTTAAAGCAGTCTAGTTTTTCACTGTAGTCTAAGGATATACATTTAGACCATTTCTCCTACATTTAGCTTAAAGTTATTCTTCCACCAGAAAGCTTTCTGACAAAAGCACTAATTACACAGCGTTTCCTGCCTACAAGCTTATTATTTCTGGGAAATCTTAAACCACTGGGGTATCACAGTCCTCCCCAAGCACGAATTTTCCACAAACTGAGTAATGGCATGTCTATTATGATACAGTCACTCACATGAGATTCAAAAGACATTGCAAAAATTCAGATAAAATTCTTCTGTTTCCTTCCTAAGAGAAAAAGGAATCAATCATCATTCACAAAACTTTAACAATAATTCTTAATGAAAACCATTAATCCAAGCATACAGTTAATGGAAGTAATATAAATGAAAAATGTTTAACAACATGAGGAATAAAGACTGCAACAGTGGAAAAATTATACACAGTGCTTTCATAATGAACTAGTTTATTAACAAATAGATAGGGTTTTTTCCCCTTCTTTTTAAAAAATAATTCTGCTTTAAAGAGGAAGAGATAGAAGGAATCAAGTCTACTAACATTTTCTCATTAAAAATTTCCAAGATAGAAGAGCCACACCAAGAATAAGTTCTGTGAGCAAACAGGTTTTAAAAGACTGTTACACTTCAGTAACCGTTCTTTTTACATCAGTTGACTATAACGCTGGGAGGAGATTCCTGTGAAGTCCTGTCCTGCACTATTTGGTTACATAAAACCAGAGACTACTGGGAATTGTGTGATGCTCCTTCATCCTTGGCTTCCAGGCATCCCCAGCATGAGATTCTCAAAAGCACACTGCAACAGCCTGGATATGTTGGTTTCATTGGAAAATAAAAACATTAATTTCATCTAGTTGTGACGAGCCCAGATTCAATCCCATATGAAAATGACCTGGAATCATTCAAGGACTGGCATTTCTATCCCATAATGTAGTCTCATTGCAAAGCACTCCAGCTCTCAATATATCTCTTAGCCTATATGAATTTAAAAAAAAAAAAATCCTCTGGTTACTTAGTAATTTCATTTGTTGTTATTTACAGTGTGTAAAGCTTGGTGATGCTGAAGAACTTTTATTTAAGAGAAATTTTCCATAGAAAAGCTGTGTTTTCTTTTTTTCCATAGAAAAGTGTAAAAAATGTAGAAGCATAGAAACACAATTGCTGTGTCAAAAAAGTAAGGGGACAATCTTCCTAGCAGCTGGATCTGGAAAAGTTTTTTTCTTTCCTTTTCTGCCAATAAGGAGAAAATTTACTAATGATCATATAATTTTAGTTGTTGTTTTGACTCATGAGGATACTTTCTTGTGAAAGCTCTTGAATGTGATTCTCTATCACGATGAAAGAAATTGTAATTTTCAAGACTTCATGGAACAGATCTCACTTGTAAAGAAATCCTCAGGAAAGTAATAGTCATAAATCAAATACTAAAAAATTCAAATCATGCAAGAAGAGTTTCATTCACAACCATATTGTATCTATGTAACTCACTTGACTTCAGTAAAGCATGCAATTTCATGCAATTTCTGACCTAGACAGCTAAACGGATGGAGAAAATGAGGCCTTCGAAAATTTCCCTCATATTGTTCTCATTTAGAGAGTTCTATAGAGACTTTACTGTCTTTGAAAATATGCAGTCCCTCAAAAGAAATTTATTTTATGCATAAGCTTCCTCTGTTAGTCATTTATCTTTAATGTCCTCCAGATTTCAACATTGTGCTGACCTACCCTGGGAAAAAAAAAGAAAAAAAAAGGACATTTCTTACTGGGTTTTATGAAGCTTTCAACAGATATAGAGATATGCAACTGACAATTAAGTAAATTAAAAACACCTGATGCTTCATGATTTGCAGTCATTGGTGCTAAATAATTACACGAGGAAGAAATATTTTAGCTTTTTATGCAAGCTCACAATAATTGGAGAGATTAATGGTATTAAGTGTGTTTTGCAAGGGTTGAGCCATTTCTGAAAACACTTGTAACGTGAGATATAATATAGCCTAAGGACTGAAGTGTACTTGGAAGACAATTACTTTAGCTTCCAAACAATCCAATATGATTTTGCTCAAACAGTAGTGTCTGAAAAGGAGCATATATTACATTTGTTTTGGCTTTAAGCTGCCCTTTTTTTTTTTTTTTTTTTTTTTTTTTTTTCTTTCGTTTTTACATCATATGTG